>CM076576.1:487837476-488143329 GCA_034641835.2 Pinus albicaulis
AGTGCTTCCAGAAGTTTTTATGCCCATTCCTTTCTATGAAAATGCACAATTTTGGTAAGAATTGCTTCAAGAACCTTGTTAGTAGATTCCACCTACCCATTGGCTTGTGGATGACATGGAGTAGACTTTATATGCTTTATTTTATAATGCTCTATAATCTTTTGTACCAACTTGTATATGAATTGGGTACCTTGATCTATTACAATTTATCTTGGCACACCAAAACGAGTAAGAATTTCCTCAAAAACAAATGTAACTACAACAATTTCAGTTGCAAATAAAATAGGCGTATCTTCTACCCATTTTCTGACATAATATGTGCAAATAAGTATGTACCTTTTCTGTTTGGATGGAGGATTTATGGTTCCAACAAAATCTAGAGCCCATTTTTCAAAAGGCTCTACAAGTAACTGAGGTTGTAAAGGAATTTCATCTGAAGGTATTGGTTTTCCCATTCTTTGACAGCTATCAAATCTTTTGACATATTTGGCATATTTGAAAATATATGGCCAATAATACCCCAAAAGAAGGATTTTCTATGCAGTTATTTTTCTAGCGAAATTCCCTCCACATGGTTCATCATGGAAAGCTTTTAAAATTTCTGGTACTTCATCTTCTCGAACACAACTTTGAATGATCAAATATAATCCAGTTTTGTATAATCCCCCATATATAAATGAATATGATGCACTTTTTTTGATAAATTTTTTATTTTATTTTGCTGACAATTGTGGTGAAAATTTTCCTGTAGCTAAATAATTGGAAATATATGCAAACCAAGGCAATTTACTAGATACCGCAAAAAGATATTCATCAGGAAAATTATTTTTTACATGAACATCAACATTATCATTTTTCATTTTGGAAAGGAAATTAGCAACTGTGTTTTCTTTTCCAGGTCTATGAAGAATAGTAATATTTAATTATTGTAATAGTAACAACCATCTTGTAAGTCTTCCATTAGTAACTAGTTTATTCATTAAGTATCTAATGACATAATTTTTTGTATGGATTAAAGTTTCATAACTATTAATGTAATGACAAAATTTGTTAATGGCATGAACAACAACTAAAAACTCCTTTTCCGTTACAATATAATTTAACTTTGTTGGAGTCAAACTTTTACTTGTGTAATAAATAACATAAGGATTTAAATCCTTTTGTCCCAATACAACCCCTAAGGTTGTGTCTGAAGCATCAGTAGATATGTGAAAAGGGAGTGACCAATTTGGTCCTCTTAACATGGGTACTTCAGTGATTATTTGTTTCAATGTTTCAAATTATTTTTAACAATCAGAGTTGCAAGAAAATTCACAATCTTTTGTAAGAAGTTAGAAAAGTGGAGAGGCTATTTTTGTGAAGTTTTCTATGAATATTCTAGAGTATCCTATAAATCCAAGAAAAATTCTAATGTTTCCTCGACTTTCAAGCCCCTTCACACCATTCATAGTTCACTTAGATCAGTAAAGGACCTGGTTTTCCCTAAGGATGGTAAGGGTGTCTACTTGATTCCTTGCTCCTGTGGAACACCTTACGTCGATGAAACTGGTCGATCCATTAATCAAATAATTCATGAGCATGTCGATGACCTTAAACATAGTAGATCATGCTCATTTTCCTTAACAAAGCATGCTAAAAAGACAAAGAATCACATTTTCATTGAATATTCTAAGGTTATTGCGAGGATTGACCATTTCCATCACCGTAAGTTAAGGGAAGCCTTAGAAATTTTTAAAAAAGACCAGTTAACCTTAACAGGGATGATGAGTGGAGTGTTAGCAGATGTTGGATTCTTGTCCTTCACTCTTAGGTGGTGTTTTTTCTGCCCTCCCCTCTTGTCCTTTCTCTTCCGCTTCAATCCCCACCCTTCCTCTTCCTCTTGTCTTCTTGTCCTTGCTCTCTTTCACCTTTGGAGATTTTTAATATATTAAAATTCATTCATTATATAATTCTTATTAATTGTAATATTTAAAACTATTCTCTATAAATAATGTATTGAATTAACAAATTAAATTAGGATTGAGTATATATATATATAAATAATGTATTGAATTAACAAATTAAATTAGGATTGAGTATATATATATATATATATTAATTCATTTTAAAATTAAATCAATTAAGTTAGTTTTTTAGGCTTTTGTGGTTATCATTTGTAACAGAGATTCTCAGATTATCCACAGTGTAATAAGAATCGTGTCACGTCAAACTAGTTGTTATTTACAATGACTAGTTGGAGCGTCTCTTTATCTATTTAAACTAGTTCCTAGATCGGATTTCTCATCTTTTCCTGATGATGAACCACACTAGCTCGTTCGAAACGCGTCGAAAAAATATGCTCACATGTGATTATCACTAAAATATTTTATATACATTTTATGGACCACAAAAGCAAAATTCCTAATCATAAAACATTTTTCATGGCTTAATGAGAGATTTTCTTCTTTACATTTAATAATAACTTTTTATAAATTTTCCATAGCTTCTCCGAAAGAATATCCATACACAGTGAATTTATCCTTGTATACTTCCACGCAATCATGAATTAGATCAGAAAAAATACCTAAGACTACTCTTTGAAATATGGAAGGTGCATTACATAATCCAAAAGAAAATACCCTGTAGGCATATGTTACCCAAGGACATGTAAAAGTAGTTTTATTTTGATCTTCTGGTGCTAGTTGGATTTGATTGTATCCACGAAAAACATCTAAGAATTAAAAATATGTCTTTCCTGCCAAGTTATCTAATACTCGATCTATAAAGGGTAGTGGAAAATGATCTTTCAAAGTGGCTTTGTTTAATTCTCTGTAATCAATACATACTCTCAATTTTCCATTCTTATTTGGAGCAATCACTAGAGGTGATACCCATTGACTATCTTATATAAGATAAATGAAATTCACATTTAGTAATTTTTGTAACTCCCCTTTAACAATTTCCCTTATATTTGGATTCATTCTCCTTTGGGGTTATCTAACTGGTTTGACACTTTCTTGAATATAAATGTGATGCATACAAGTTTTAGGATCAATTCCTTTCATATCAATGTATTCCCATGCATAAACATAAGAATTTTTTTGTAGCATCATTATTAATTTTCTCTTTTGAAGTTCCTCCACATCATTGTTAATATTTAATGTTTTACGGGGAAATACTTCTACTTGAGAATTGCCAAATTTTTCCATAGAATGTAAAGCAATTTGATGTGATGATAAATTTTCAATGTTACATTGTTCCTTAAAACTTTGATTTTTTTCACAATAAGAAGAATAATCATTATTATTCATTAAATTTATTAATTGATTTTCTTCGTCTAATTATGAAAAAGTATAAATTGATTGCATGTTATTAAAGTCTTCATCATCATCTATCCATACTTCACTTTCTATTTCAGTTATAGTTTTTGCAAGAGGATACAATGTGAATTTCTTAGTGGAATTTCCATTATATATATACATATCACTCGATCTACAACTTATGAAATCATTTGTTGTAACTAGCCAAGGTCTACTTAAGATCAATGGATGTCCTAAATTATTCTTGGGAGTTAAAATCATGAAATCTACAGGATATTCCCAAGAATCTAGAGATACAAACACATCTTCGAATACTCCATCTAGTTTAATAACATATCCGTCTTCTAATTGTAATAATTTTGGAGTATATTGAAGATTTGAAAGTTTGAGTTGTTCCATGGTCTGTTTACTCATGATATTAATGGCTGCTCCTAGATCAATTAGAGCAGTTGGGATATCAATACCATTGATATGGATTTTTACAATGGGGCTTCTTGGATCTAAATATTTTTGGAAAATAGCTTTCCCCATCATAATATCAACAATTTTTCCCACCAATTGAATTTTTTTAATGTTTTTTCTTTTTCTTCCTGGTTTTCTAATACATAGCTCCTTGATGCTTTTTTTCAAATATTGATATTTCATTTATTGTTTGTATTAAATTAATTTTGATGCAAACATTCTTAAGTTCATCTAACATGTCACAGTGTGTTAAAATAATTCTTCTTTCTATTCCTTTATCAGTTTTAAGTCTTTCAGGAAAAGGTGGTTCTCATAAAGAAATAAAAGGTTGTATTGTTAGAGGAAATGTGGGGGCTTCTTTTATTTGATCATCCTTTGATTTTATAGGTATTTCTTCCCTTAGAGGAGTATATTCTTGATCAATATTTTCATCTTTTTTCATGAATCTTATCCTCTTTAGATTCTTGGATGATAACTGTTGGTGACTTCTTTTGTAAAAATCTACCAGATCTAAGTTGAACATCATTTAGACTTAGTGGTATTATCATACAAGCTTAAAAATGTTGTCCTTCAACATTATAAATAACTTTTTTATTTTTACTATTTGGGTTAGGAAGTGGTTGAGCAAACAGATGATTTGATTTTTGAGGAAATGGTAATGAAAGTTGTTGGTTTGGATTTTGAAATTGAGTGGGTTGAGGAAAATATGGTGGTGTAAAAGAATAATAAGGTTGTTAGAATTGAGGATATTAGGGACATTTACCATAAGGGTTTTTCCATCCTTGTGCCCAAGATGGATTTTGAGATTGTGAAGGCCAAGGTTACCAAGGCACAGGTGCAGTCCAATTATTCTATGGTTGTGCATATGATTAAGTGTTAAAACCCTAAGTCATATTTGGTTGTGGATTTGTCCATGGTCTTTTAGCAACAAAATAGAGAGATTCATCTTGGCTTGTTTGAGCTTCATCTTGAAAGATGGATTTAAGACCAGGTATTGAAGGACACTCTTTAGTATTATGATTCTTAGCACACATGACACAAATTTCTACATTATCAAGAGGACATTCTCTCAAGACATGTTTCTTTCTACATCTTAGACAAAATATAGATAGTGCAACATTTTCAGATTTTTTCTTATTTTGTATTTTAAGGGAATCTAATTGTACAATAAGACTCCCTAAAATATTTTTTTTTAAGTTTTCAAGCAAATTACATATTTCATCTTTATTTACTATCCGAGTTGCAGATTTATTAATTCTGGTCATGACAAGGTTTCTTAGATTTTTTCCGGTTCTAGCCTTAGCTCTTGAAATATGTGTACATAGTTCAAAAATGTCTATAAATGAAAGATGAGAAACATCCCTTTTCCCATTAAATTGAGGAGATAAATCCACTCATCTATAATATATTTCAGCAAAATATCATTCAAAGATTCATCATCTAGATTATTCATCTTATCCCTTTTAACATTACAGCCAAATCTTTCAACTAAATCTTCAATATTTTCATCCTCTTTTTGCATCATCGTAAAGACTTCATCTTTAAGTTTATGGCATAAACAATAATATTTATATTTTTCTAAGAACATTTTTTTAATTTCTTCCCATGTTCTGATAGTATGTGTTCCTAACCCCATAAACCATTTTAAGTGCTCCATCTTTAAGAGTCGTTGGAAACAATTTTAATCTTTTAGAATCAAGTAAGTAATCATAATATATACACAAGGCTTCAAACTAAAAAAGAAATGTTTTGGGATCCTCATTTCTTAATCCATGGAAATTAGGGAGGATAGAGGGTGATACATTCTTCATTTTTGTTGTGGTATCATCATCAAAGATGGGAAATCAAAAAGGTTTTGGTTCTCCTCTACCACCTCTTCCTCCACCTCCTATTCTATTTCCTCCTCTGCCTCTTCCACCTCCAATCCTAATTTCACCATTCACATTATGTACTTCCCCTTCTCCTTCCCTTTCCATTGTAGATTCTTCAAATTTAATATAATGTTGTATGATTTGATTGTATAGATCTTCTTCCGGTTATTCTACTAATGTAATATTAAAACATGTTTCTTCTTCTTCTTCACTAGGTACTTCTAGTTCTTGTCCTAGAAGTTTTTATCTAGTTGAAGAAAGAAAAATTACTCTTTATGTTGGGGATGTAGGTTCTTCAACTACACCTTCGGTAGAGGAGGTTGGTGAATTTCTAGGTTGGATTTCGAATCTAAGCACCTTAGGAAGTATATGTCTACATGTTAATGATGGAATGTCAATATCAGTGAATGGTGTGGCACTACGAGGTATAGGTGGAGTGAGTGGTGATGTTTGAATCGAGATTTTACCTCTACTTACAAATCTACCCCTATAACCTCTTTCTCTATTCATAATTTATTTATTTATTTATTATTTTTTTTTTAATTTATTATTATTATTATTATTATTTTATCATTTTTCAATTTTATTAAAATTAAAAAGGCTCCTAACAATAAATCCTATATACACTTCCCCGAAAATGGTGCAAAAATGTTTGGTAAATTAATTAGCTTTAATTTATTTCATTCAATGTCAACTAGGATTCATGTACTTTTGAAATGTATGTGCACTATATATGCTAGGATTTCTTCTAGGAACAAGACTAATCGTAAAAATGAATAAAACTAAGTGCAAAATGAACTACAAATTAGAAACTAATGACGCACATGTTCTTTCAATCGAGAGTACTAACTCACTAAATTGAAGTTTTTGAAGTAAAGAACTATCTAATATTGCAAAAATCACCAAAATAAATGCTTGAAAATCAAAACATAGAAGGAAAATAACATAGTTCTACTACTGCGCAATTGAACTTATTTTTCACTAATTACTGAAAAGAAATATTCAAACTAAATTGAAATGGGAACAAATTTAATGTAATTTCTATGAGAAACACTGATGATAAAATATTAATCTAGGAAAGGAAAATTTCTTTGAAAATAAATGACAATGGAATATGATAACATGAATGAAAATCTAACTCAAGAGAGATTACTAGTGTGCACATTAACTTCTAAACTGTATTCCCAATCTAACATAATATAACTTTAAAATAACTAACAGAATTGAAATTTAAAGGCTAAAACAACTAACTAAGACTATCATGAAATGATAAAACGCTAAGTACAGGTAATACAAAATGCATTGAATCATTAAATCTTTTTGATATTTTATCTATTATGAGTAATCTATGATAAGAATAAAATAACCATAAATACAATTTGTAACTAAAATGAACTTCTATAAAACATAAACTAAACTAGTTCAAAAACTTAAAATGAAAACCTCACCGCTCGCAGGGAGCCCTCCTGGAGTGCAGGATCAACTATCAATCACGACTTCACGCACACATTGAAAAAAGGTAACAAGAAATTAGATTCAAGTAACATAGTATCAATATGTCAATGGAAGGATTAAAAACTTAGTGACAGTAATCACCAACACTTCATGATTGTGTTCTTTGCCTTGATTAGTATTATTTATACAAATAATAAAATCAACTTTAAAATATTTTTAAGCCCATAAATCATAAACAAACTTGACACCTATGAGTTTTATATCTTTAGAATCTAAATCTCTTTATGAATTGCTATTGGATATTTCATGTTCTAACAGCGTAGTGTCTCACTCGCTTGATTCTCCTCTACATGTGCTTAATTGCAACACACAGTTTTCATCTTTGACCCAGCCTTTGACTTCAAGATCTCTCACTTCGCTTAGCTTTCCAAGTGATGCTAGTAGTTGCTTGTCCATCTAGAGGAAAAATGTCATCTTTTGGCAGTATTCTTCCTTCTTCTGGAGTGTTGAAACTTATCTAACAACGGATTTTGCTGCAGAAATAGATTTCAATTGCAAAATGTATAGAATTTAGTAATTTCAAGATGCTTTTGTCATAATTTCATTCAAAACATAGAAATTAAATATGGATGATTTAATACCTTGTAATATTTGGTCTTGACCTTAATATGGTGAAGTTTTACAGAAAAATAATAGAGAGGTGGAATATGATCGCAAAAAGGGTGGTCAAAAAGAGAAATTCTTAAACTTCAACATCAACCTTGACATTTTTTTTCAAACATTATTGACCATGTAACAACTTCCGCTGGATACCATGACCCACAACCTAATCTATGGGATGAAATATTATCTCAAAGTGTTTTATTCACCATGTGTCCACAATGGATCATGTCGTCGGTGGCGACACTGGATGAAACACTAACATAAACTACATAGACTAAGTTAACAATCAAGCTTTCTCTTTCTCAACTAGATTTCTACGTACTATTTCCTTTCTTTCATTTTTCTCAAGGTTATTTGGAAAATATTAATACAGTAGTGTGCATTCTCTAAAAAGTTTCTCTAATAATAATCATGATTTTGGTAGTGCTGAAATTTATCACAGATTCTTGAATATTTTAAAAATATGATAGATAAAGTGAATTCAATCAGTTAATCAGTTGGTTTCGGTTTTATAGTTATATTTTTAGAATATTTTATTTCAAAATTTTCAATGTAGATTGGAATAGAAGATTATTTTTATCTCATTGTAGTTTTTGGGATATTTTGGAAATTTGATCTATAAGAGCTTAATATAATAAAGTCAATTATTTGACTAGGTTATCAAAGTTTGAAAATATTTTAAAACATATAGCATAAAAAAGAATTTAATTTATCATATAATGTTTAGTAATGTGTGGTGTGGCCGACAACAAAGTATATGTATGATAGAATTTGGATGTAGGAATGACTTCAAACTCATGTGTATTTTTCACCATCTTTTGAAATCTATGGACATGCACATCAATATAACTTCTCTGTTTACATGGGGTTTATCAAGGCGAACACACACCCTTACAAGAATCAACACACCATATCTATCTCATCAATTCTTTGAAAGAGGTCCACATTAGATATCATTGCATTCATGACCAAATCTTAATTTTAAAAATCTATAATCACTTTAAGAACGAGTATCCCATAAAATATATGAAAATTCTACTAATATATCAAAAAAGCATGGATTTTTACATATTACAACATCTCCAAGTCAAAAAAACACGGGTTTGGCTTCAAGTGTATAGATGGATGGTCCAATATTGCATTGTGTAGCAAAGAACAAGGCCATCTTTAAATCAATAAATCTATAAAATGGTGGCTATCACATTATATATCAAAGCATTGGCATGGATTTATACCTATCCCTAAGTTGCCTGTTCCCTTGATTTTTTAACTATAGTGAGAGATAAAGGTCTTAGAATTTTTATATTCTTGATCAGAGAAAAAATGTTCATTTGACATGGTTATTGGAGTTATTTTAAACATTATGTATTGCATTCTTTTTGCTAAATTAAAATGTAAAATTATGACTATTATAAAAATATAAATTAAATGATTAATTAATGTTGAAAAGCACACTATCATCTTGCACTCACACATTTCACAAAGTTCATCTTACATATATATCTTCACATATTTATCTGTATTTGAAATATATTTTCTCACATATCTAGTTATATTTAATGCATAGAAAATTTATTTTCGAAAAAATTATAGCTCAAAAAATAGATACCAATATTTCAGTGGGATATACCATGTGTATAAATGATGATTACAGACCATGATGAAGCATAATGTTCATTCTTACCATGCATAATTAAATGTTCGGTAGTTGGAAGTTGACAAAAATGAGAAGTATTTTCTATTAATTCTACGCCTGGTTGAAACCAAAAAACTTGGGTAATGTAACATTCTGATAAGAAGTACAAAGTCTTAAAGAAGAGGAAAGAGATGAAATTCAATATTTATGTTAATACTTTCTCTATGGACATACTTAGAGACAAAAAAACTATTTTGACTGCAGTCTCAATAGAACTACCCACATAACAAAATGCATTTACTTAAAGAAAATATTTATTACAGAGGAGGATCAATGGAAATTTTGTCCAAGGGCCCACCAAGGGATCTATTGGTTGTGATTATATTGTTCTATGGATTTCTATGGTATTTTAGGTCTATAATATGTCGTCAAATCCAATCCACCTCATTTTCAAGCTGGTTAATTCTGAAATTTAGACTCTGGATTTCCTCTGTCAAGGAGATAATTCTCGTTGACTGTAGGCTAATTTGCTGATGGAGATCACTTATTTCCTCTTGACTATCCATTGGGAGATACAAGTGGAGGTTACAGTGGGTTTAGTTGTTAAAGGAGTTGACAAAGGAGGGAGTATCCTGACATTCCAATGCTTTGAAGGATTCCATTGAATGCCCGGAGGAGAAGACGAAAAGTGCAAGGAAAAGGCTCTGCGAACAAAACTTCTCGATAAGGAACAAAACCCAAAGATAAATACAATGATAAAATGAAGATACCTCTATAGAGAGAGACCGAATATGGATGCCAAAAATGAGACCCAAGAACCTAGCCAATATCATGTCTTGTTCGTTGGAGCAACTTCACTGAGCGCACAAGACAACAAATTACATGCTCGAAAATAATTGGAAACTTCTGCAATTGCAATTGAAGCTTTCTAGTAAAATTATAGAAATATTTTAGTTCCCCAGTTTCATTCTTAGGCGAATTGAGCCCACGGTTAACTTAAATGGAGAATAGATAAAATTTCATAGAGAGCCAGAGATTTCCATGCATGTTCCAAATGGAAGAGCAGTTCTAGGGATGATTCTAATAGACTGGAAGGAGGAGCCCAATACTTGAATTAAAATGCTAGAAATCCCTCCACACATAGCGTTGGAAAAACTTCAGGCTACAAAGCTTTGATTTATGTAATTATGAGAAAAATATTATGACATAAGCTTGAGATAAACCTCCATGAATGTTGGATGTAATTTCAAGAGCTCCCACGCTACAGGATATGACAACGTATCAAAATTCATAATATTATCCCATATGATACAAATAAGGCTCAGTATAAAGGAATATATGAGAGATCGGAGGAATCCAGATTCGATCAATGGCACTTGTCTTGCATAATTTCTCCAATGGCCATTCATGGAGCTTACCACCTCATATGACCAAACATGCTTAATACACCACTTGTTGATCCTCGAGTTGCAATCAAAATGGGCCAATTTCGAAGGCTTAGAGGGGAGGTCATCACCATATTCCTTATAATAAAATTAGTCCAAGCCATTGTCCAAGATTAATTTATATTTAGAGGTGAGGAGATAGAGTCATAATTTGAAATGATCACGGAATAACCTTCCAACTAAGGGATCCATTAACATCACATTATCCTTCTTCCAGATTACATGTGAGGTTGGATTGAGCATTAAATTCTTTTTTTTGACCATGAAGGATATGATAGTAATACTTGTGTGTAAATGATTCAAATATGCAATTGATTTCGCTGAGGAGAAGTGAAAGGATATTATTCTTAGGTAGAGAGTTTGAATGAAGATGTTGGATTGTGATGAGAGAATCTTAGAAGATGAAAATGGAAGATATGTAGCGATATTTGTCTAACTAGATGCCAAGGTAGATTACATACATCTTAGTAGATTATCCGTTCTTTGATCCAATCCCCAACAAAACTTATCTTTCATATTTCCATCGGGATTTAAGAGAATCCCTTCCCCTCCTTCCACCCCTTGGATCCTTTTTAGAGGCTACATCAAAGAAGAGGAGATAATTATGCTATCAGATTCTATAGTCATCAAGTTCTACATCCATGAGGCAGATATTCCAATTCACATAAGCATGGTGTTATGTAGGTGCAAAAAAGGAAGTTGAGCCAATGGATTCACAAGAAAATCCATCCATTGTATTTCTTGGTAGTCTATAAGAGGATCTCGATCTTTTAATCTCACCCTATTAGTTTACACACAAAAGGAGAGAAATTTAATTGTTTTAATCCCATGAGAGGTTGATACATTCTTGAAGATAATACCACTTCTCGAAAGCCAAATCTTCCAACAGACAAACTTCAGAAGATAGGTTCAAATCCTTTTAAATCCATGCTTTCCATAAAAGGTTCTAGCATAATATTTGTTCCAACTTGTAATTTAAGATCAGAGATATCATTGGGCATATTTCAAGTGGGAAAAAAGGGAATCAAAATAATTTCCCAAAATTGAAGAGAATATCGGTAGGATACAAACTTATGAGGAATAAATTATTCTTGTAGGAAACAAAGGTGGAAACACAATGGTCCACTTATCCCTCTCCTTTTGATATTTTCAGATGTAATAATTTTCTTATGGAATAGGATCCAACATTTATCCAGGAGGATCGTATAGGTCCAAGTACAAGTGACTTAAGTACAAAGGCTCAAAATTCAAAGTGGCAGAAATGTGGCAAACTCAGTTTCAAGTTGAAGATCTTATCTTCCTAATCACAATGGTGTGAACGGTTCATCAAATCGAGTTCGTATGTGAAAGTTAGAGATGTTAAAAGTTGGAGAGTTGACTGGATGACTTGGCAACTCAAGGAGGCAACAAATCTGCAAAAATCCAGCCACCGGATTCTAGTAAGCTCCGGCCAGATTTTGGGAAAATTTGTGGGACAGTTAATTTGACTCCTTCGGTCAGTTTCCAGAAATTAAAAAAAAATGCATATTGTTTATTAAAAGAAAAAATATATATAAAAAAATAGGGGCAGGCCATGACCCCCGCCCCTACCCCAACCACTTAACGAAATATATATATATATATATATATATATATATATATATATATATATATATATATATATATATATATATATGGGTCGACAGCCATGACCCCGTCGGACCCACGTGCCATACCCCAACCACCATGCCATATTGGGAGGGGCATGAGCTGTCAACCCCGCCGCCCCAACCTTGCCACCACATACAACAGATATGTATGGGCGGGCTGCCCAATGTAGGTCTGGGCCCCCATGAAAAAATAAATGTGATGATTATTAACATAAATATTCCACCGATTTGGGAGGGGGTGGGTTTGATCGCCCGACCCACTCCCCACAAATCTAGATGTTAACCATTGTGCCCAACGACATCCTTTGGGAAGTCCGCCATGAATTTTTATAAAAACCTCTAAGTTTTCATATGCGCCCCGGCAGACCAGGAGTGGCACGAGGATCAAGGAAGGTAGTGGAACCCTGAGCCTTTCCAAGGGCAGGTGGAACCATGATTTGAGTTCAACTTTTAGAGGGGCCAAATTTTCCTAGTGTCCAAATTGGACAAATTTTATATGAATCCTACACCTCTCGACGAGAGGAATCCTATGGTGTTATCAGTTTATGCAACAAAGCTCTCCATTTTTCGGCTAGTTTGTAGATTGGAGGTATAAGGGTGTAATTTTACATTGATGCTTGTATGATCTGAATGTGATCGATTAAGTGTTGAGGTAGTTTGATTAGTTTGTCCTTAAGATTTATTGTTAACTGAAGAAATCTTTTTAAATGAAATACGACACAAACTAGAAACAAATAAATTATTTAAACATAGCATAAAATAGAGAGAAGAAGAAGAAAATAGTTGATTACAGAGTTCGTCCCTGGTGGACTACATCTCCGGGTCCGCTTTCAAGTGGGTGTTCGCTTTATTAGGATTGATCCGAGGAAGTCTTTTACACATAGAAAACACTAGACTTACTGTGCTCATAGGAACTTCTGGTCACTAAAAACATGAAGCTCTCTCTCTTAGCTTTCCAACGCCTGTCTCTGTGCTCAATTCCGACTCTGGACGGTCGAGCAATGCTGAAAACAAAACTACCTCTATTCTTATGAAATTGAACTCAAATTCTCTCAATGTCTTCCATGTCCCTTTGGTTGAATTTGTCATGGCTTAAATAAGTTGATCTCGAACCTCTGTGTGCCAATCTAGGCATATGGTTAAGAAAAATAAGAGATTAAGGTCTTGGTCTTTTAATGTAATGACACCTAGCGTATATGATAAGGTATTAACTCCAAACTTAGCGCAAACTAATTCAATAAAAACCCAAAATAGCACCAGAGGATAAAATATATCCCGACAGTTTGGCTAACTGCGCAGAGTTGATTAACTATCGGCATGTGAACATGAAATTATGGTGGTTGGCTCCGGCAGTTACAGTGGCTCCGGCAGTCACAATGGCTTCGGCAGTCACGCAACAATTATCACATGACTTATCTGATGCGGGTTAACATGCGACTTATACGCGGTTTACAACTATTGTTTTTCAACTGACATTCTCCGTCGTGGTCTATACAAAGGTATGTCACATGGTGTTTACAGACTCCGACACGGTTTGGAGCTAGCGGTTAGAACTATTTTAAAATTTGTTTTTTTATTTGATTTTTGGGTTTTAATACATAGTTTAAGCCCAAAACCTTATGGTTTATACCATAGGTTTTTAACATTAAGTTTTATGTTTTATAACATAGTTTAACACCTTGCGCTAGGATTTTACATAAGTTTTAGGACTTAGTGCTAGGTTTTGACACCATAGGTTTTTAGGTGTATGACATATGTTTTAGTGTTATGGTTTGGGTATTTAGGAATAGGAATTTACATTTCATAAGGTATTTCACCAAGGAGACCTTAGAACTAGGACCATAAATACCATGACCCTTATTCACCAAATTACACCATCACATCATGAAATTCGAAACATATGACGACCATAACAACTGAAGGACCTTTTTACTGACGAATTGACGATACTGAAGACTGAACCAGACATCGGACTTCTGGAGTTGACTGGACCTCTCTGTCGAACTGTATTGACAAGATCCTTCTGGATCAATCCTCTCCACTTGAATTCTTTTGGACCATAAAAGCTTGATTTTAAGTAGACAATAAGTGAGGATACAACTCCCTCACTTTTCTAATCTCTATCCTCTTCGCCTTACTCAAATTTATGCCCTTGAGTCCCACTTGAAGATATTCCACATCTCCTTGCCTGGAAGTATGAACTCTTCTGTCCAAGATGGTGTCTTCCTGCAACTTTGTCATGTACTCAGGTGAAAAATCGTCAATAGAAGGGATCTGTATAACATCCTCAGAATCAACAATCATCGGAGGTGCATACAACTTCGTACTTTCAACATTCACAACTGAGTAAATATGCATATAAGGCGGTAAATATAATCGGAATGCATTATTTCCAATCTTCTCAACAATTTTGAAAGGACCATAACTGATAGATTTTAGTTTCTTACCTTCTCCTTTCAACCTGACTTTGCTAATATACAACCATACCTGTTCGCTGACCTGAAAATGATGATTGAATCGATGCTTGTTGTGGCGTAATTTGAACTTGGCCTAACTCTCTTTCAACTGATTCCATACTACCCTATGTA
Source organism: Pinus albicaulis (assembly GCA_034641835.2). Taxonomy (NCBI): domain Eukaryota; kingdom Viridiplantae; phylum Streptophyta; class Pinopsida; order Pinales; family Pinaceae; genus Pinus; species Pinus albicaulis. The sequence continues at coordinate 487,852,545 of CM076576.1, forward strand.
TCTGTTGTATCCGAGAAGAGTGACCTTTCTGAATAACTTGCGCTTTTCCTTTCTGCGGTATACACAACTTACCTAAATAATATGACAACTTGTCATAAATATGATAATTTTTTTCTTCTATCTAAGTACCATGAGTTACCGATTCATAACTTTCTTTGAAATTATCATCAGTACTATACTGTTCTACATAACTTTCATGTTTCAATGAAATATTATGCAGTACTACTGAAGCATTCAAAGACGGTCTAGATATCATATCAACTACTTTATTTATCATGTTGAGATTGCAACAAGATGACGAGCTTAGTGAAAAGAGTCGCCTTCACTAAGTGGGCCCGCAGGCTATTTTTGGCGCAAGTCTATTTTTAGAATATGTCTATTTTTAGACATGTCGATCATATTCTATGAGTTGCAGGATGCTATTTGTGGATGGTTGGTCAAGTTGGAAAAATAGATGGAATTCTATTTTTAGACATATTTGGAAGAATCTATTTTTAGATTGCCAGTTTAAAAATAGATATGTGGAATATTATTAGCTCTTAATAATATTTGGACTCTAAACATTATCTTATTCTCTTGGAGTACTTCAGTTAAGTGCACAAATGTAGCACAGGAGCTGACAGAAGGAATTACGCTATTCCTGAGGGTTAAGTGGAGCTATTGCATGGAGACTTCAGATAGAACTCATGTCACAGAGTTTGGTGGAGTTATTGAGGTAGTTGGTGGAGTTGTGTTCCTTTTAACTTAGTTAAACATAGTTGAGATAGTTTTATCTAGTCTAACTTATTGATACACTAGTGAGAGTGGTGTGAATTAATTATTAATTAATTAACTAATTATTAACTCATTAATCAACTGAAGAATACATTAGTTAACTACAGTGCATGGATAGTTTCAGTGGAGACCAGTGGAGAGGTAGGTGAAAGAGCAGGTTGAATATCAGTTGTGACTATAGTGTTGCATGATTTGCAACACACAGTGGTTGGAGATGCCAATGAGGATTGCGTGAGCGAGACTAGACCAATTCAAGTTCATTCAGAGCCATTCTTCAACAGTGATTGTGCAGTAGAGGCAGGATAGTAGGTGGCAGAGATCGGTGCATGGGATTTGCTAGATCGGACCTGATTAGTGTGTAGAAATTGGAGATTGTGCTGAGAGCTTGTGAGGAGCTTTGTATGATGATTGTTACATGATCTCTATGACATATAATATACATATAGTTGGGGGTTTTTAGCTTTAAGCTTTCCCATAAATTACTGTGTTCATATGTGTGAATTTTTATGGTTTTATGTGTGCATGCAATTGATTTTATTTCCACAAGTAATGACCAATAGTAGAAGAGATTTTGTATTGTGCATGAAGTCAAATAGTGTGTGATCAGGAGAATCTCGGATGTATAACATATCAGTTATAAAATTTCTACATGGTATCAAAGCAGTATTGATCATTGGAGCAATTGCAAAGCATTGAAGCGGTTGAGTTTTGTGCTAGTGGAATTCGAATTTGCAGTAGTATTTTCTTGGTGTCAAAGTTGAGATGTCTTTCAATGGATTGCGATTGGAGTATGCCCTTGAGGGAAGCTCGAATTATATTGCATGGAAGGACAGGATGAAGGCGGTGCTGGAGGACAATGGGTTGAAGGAGTTCATAGATGCAGAAATTCCAAAACCTGCTTCTAGCGATGCTGCCGCACTTGATGCATGGCAAAAGAAGACATCAAAATGTCGAAGGATTCTGTTGGAAGGTGTGAAGGATCACATAGTGTCCAGCCTTCATGGTAAAGCTTCTCCATTCTTGATGTGGAAAGCTTTGACAGATTTGTTCCAAAGCAAGAGCGATTAGAGGAAGTTGGCGCTCAAGGATAAACTCAGGAATATAAAAATGGAGAAAGGCGACAGTATACCCAAGTACCTCACAAAGTTTGTCCAGTGCAGGGATGAGCTGGGAAGTGTGGGGGTTACTGTAGATGACGAGGACTTGGTGAGCTTGGATCTCATTGGGCTTCCGAAGAGTTGGCATTCCTATCAGGACATTGTCAATGGTTGGGAGAAACTGCAAGGATGGGAGCGAATTTGGTCGGATCTTGTGCAGGAGGAGATAAGGCGGAGTACCAGGGACGGATGTTCATCAAAGAATGAAGATGAAGAAAATTGTGCTTTGGCTGCCAAAGCAAGGAAGGGGAAGAGCAAGAATAATTCTTCTCAATCCGGTGCAAAAGGCAAGAAGCAGGACATGTCCAAAGTGAAGTTCTTTCACTGTCACCAACACGGACATTACGCCACTAATTGTCCACAGAAGAAGAAAAATAAGCAGGCTGCTGGATCTGCAGATGGAGAGGCCTTAGCCTCGCAGTTTGAGCTGGATTTTTCGCTGATCGCATGCTTGGTCTCGAGTATGATGGGATCAGTGTGGTTTCTTGACAGTGGTGCGTCATTCCACATGATCGGAGACAAAGATTTGTTTACTGATCTGGATGAGAAAGATCTTGGAGTGCACATCGAGATGGGCGATGATGGTAGATACAGTGCGACCGGTATCAGTACCATTTCCTTTGAGAGGGAGTCTGGTAAACCCTTCGTATTGAAGGAAGTCATGCATGTTTAGGGATTGAAGAAGAATCTTATCTCTGTGGCGATGTTGGAAGATAAGGGATATGATGTTGTCTTTAACGAGGGAAAGGCTTTCCTGCGCAATAAGGCAATTGGTGAAACCCGGAGGATAGGGGTTCGAGTTAAGAACCTTTATTAGTTGCAGGTATATGGCTGCGCAGCAATGGCAGGCAAGGCAAAAGGAGTGGTGAGCCGGGAGGAGGGCGAGCTATGGCACAGTAGATTGGACCATATTCACCATGGTGCTTTGAAAATTTTGCAGCAGATTTCTACCGGGCTTCCCGAAGGTACACTTGCGCAATCAGATTAGTGCAAGGGATGTACTTTGGGAAAATTTGTGAAAGCCACCTTTCATGAGAAGGATAGTCGCGCCACGACGATCCTTGAGATAATGCACACAGACGTGTGTGGATCTTTCTCAGTAGCTTTGAAAACAAAGCACAGGTATTATGTGATATTTGTTGATGATTTTTCTCGTAAGTGTTGGATCTTCTTCATGCAGAAGAAGAGCGAGACATACTCAAAGTTCTGTGAGTTCAAGGCACTAGTTGAGAAAGAATCGGGGAAGCGGGTGAAGGCTCTTAGGAGCGACAATGGTGATGAATTCATCTCTGGCGAATTCAAGGAATTTTTCACCGCAAAAGGAATTCGAAGAGAGCTCATAGCGCCTCATAACCCATAGCAAAATGGGGTCGCGCGAGTGCAAGAACAGAACAATCGTGGGTGTTGCACAAGCGATGTTGTATGATCAGGGCCTTCCCATACACTTTTGGGCTGAGGCATGCAACACTGCGGTTTATGTACAAAACCGTTGTCCTCATAGGATACTTGGCATGAGTACACCGAGGAGACGTTTTCTGGTAAGAGGCCTGATATTTCTCATTAGAAGATTTTTGGCTCACGTGTTTACATTCATGTGACGAAGGATGCCAGGAAGAAGCTGGAGCCAACCGCAGAGGTTGGGATATTTTTGGGGTACACTGATACACCCCACAACTATCGTGTGTATTTTCCAGACAATCAGAAGACTGTTGTGCGACGGGATATCAAATTTCATGAGGAGAAAGCCATGAAGTGTTTGCTTGAGAGGGGGCCACACTTGCATGCAGATGAGGAGCTATTAGTTCCTAAGGATGAGCCTCAGGATGTGGATCAGCCACAAGAGGAGGTTCATGGAGTGGAAGAAACCACTCATGCAGCGCCAACCATCAGAGGGCGGAAGCGCACTACAAAAGCTGAGCGATTGAATCTTGATGCAGAGAAGATTGTAGGAGCACCTACATCACAGCGCAAATAGAGACAATCACCTGACCGATATACTGGATACATGGATCTGATGAGCAAGTGTATCGTGACAGAACCATCCTCTTTCGAGGAAGCTGTGGAGGATCTTGAATGGGTAGATGCCATGGTGGAAGAGTATGATTCGATTGTCAGAAAAAATGCATGGGAGATTGTCCCAAGGCCAGAAGGGAAATCAGTGGTAGGTTTGAGATGGATCTACAAAGTGAAGCAAGCAGCTGATGGGAGCATCGAGAAGTACAAGGCAAGATGTTTTGCCCGAGGCTTCTCACAGATTGAGGGGATTGACTATGAGGAAACCTTTGCACTTGTCGCAAGGTATTCTTCCATACGGACGATTCTTTCTCTCTCAGCGCAGATGGGATGGCACATTCATCAGATGGATGTGAAGACTACGTTCCTCAACGGAGTCATTGAGGAGGAGGTGTACATAGAGCAGCCCAAAGGTTTGGAGATCTTCAGCAGCAAGTCGCATGTGTTCAGGCTCAAAAGAGCGTTGTATGGGTTGAAACAAGCACCTCGTGCTTGGTACACACGGATAGACAGTTATTTCACCGGACTTGGATTCTCCAAGAGTGAGGCGGATCTGAACCTATACCAGATTGTGGTGGAGGGTACGTTGCTGATCATTGTACTTTATGTAGATGATTTGATTCTGACAGGTGATGAACTGTTGATACACTCATGCAAGGCTGATCTTGCAAAGGAGTTTGAGATGAAGGACTTGGGCCTGCTTCTTCATTATTTCCTAGGATTGGAAATTTGGCAGCGCAATGATGGATTGTTTGTGTCTGAACCGTATGCAGGGAGATGCGGAAGTTCAACATGCAAGGCGCAGGCCCTATCGAACTCCTCTTCTGGTGGATGGAGGAGAGAGCTACTTCAAGCAAGGTAGTGGATGCTTTGTTCTGAAACGGTTAATTGGGGTCGCTTATGTATCTAGTCAATACACGACACGACACTTAATACTCTGTTGTTAACCCGGCTACAGCAATGGTTAAGCCTACCAAGCTCTTTTGGAAGGCAGGCAAGCATGTATTGAGATATATCAGAGGCACATCGGTATATGGATCTTGGTATAGACAGGAGGATGATTTGAGGCTGCATGGCTTCATGGACTGGTATCATCATATCAGAGATTTTGTGCAGCAAAAAATCATATTACTTTCTTACATTCCTACGGAGGATCATGATGCTGATACCTTGACGAAGGCGCTCACCAGGAGAAAATTCGAATACCACAGGGGAAGGATCGGGGTGGCAGATAACCCCTATCTTGTTGAGAGGGAGTGTTGAGATTGCAACAAGATGATGAGCTTAGTGAAAAGAGTCGCCTTCACTAAGTGGGCCGTAGGCTATTTTCGGCACAAGTCTATTTTTAGACTATGTCTATTTTTAGACATGTCGATCATATTCTATGAATTGCAGGATGCTATTTGTGGATGGTTGGTCAAGTTGGAAAAATAGATGGACTTATATTTTTAGACATATTTGGCAGAATCTATTTTTATATTTCCAATCTAAAAATAGATATGTCGAATATTATTAGCTCTTAATAATATTTGGACTCTAAACATTATCTTATTCTCTTGGAGCACTTCAGTTAAGTGCACAGATGTGGCACAGGAGCTGACAGAAGGAATTACGCTATTCCTGAGGGTTAAGTGGAGCTATTGCATGGAGACTTCAGATAGAACTCATGTGATAGAGTTTGGTGGAGTTATTGGGGTAGTTGGTGGAGTTGTGTTCATTTTAACTTAGTTAAACATAGTTGAGCTATTTGTATCTAGTCTAACTGATTGATACACTAGTGAGAGTGGTGTGAATTAATTATTAATTAATTCACTAATTATTAACTCATTAATCAACTGAATAATACATCAGTTAACTATAGTGCATGGACAGTTTCAGTGGAGAAGTAGGTGAAAGAGCAGGTTGACTATCAGTTGTGACTATAGTATTGCATGATTTGCAACATACAGTGGTTGGAGATGCCAATGAGGATTGTGTGAGAAAGACTGGACCAATTCGAGTTCATTTAGAGCCATTCTTCAGCAGTGATTGCGCAGTAGAGGCAGGTTAGCAAGTGGCAGAGATCAGTGCATGGGATTTGCTAGATCAGACCTGATTAGTGTGTATCAATTGGAGATTGTACTGAGAGATTTTGAGGAGCTTTGTATGATGATTGTTTCATGATCTCTATGACATATAATATGCATATAGTTGGGGGTTTTCAGCGTTAAGCTTTCCCATAAATTACTATGTTCATATGTGTGAATTTTTATTGTTTTAATGTGTGCATGCAATTGATTTTAGTTCCGCAAGTAATGATCAATAGTAGAAGATATTTTGTATTGTGCATGAAGTCAAATAGTGTGTGATCAGGAGAATCTCGGATGTATAACATATCAGTTATATAATTTCTACATATCACACCCTTCTTGTTCTCAATTTCTAAGTGAATTTGCTGAATAAATCTCATCCAACTATAGTGGCGAGGTTGTTGCAACTTAGTATGTGACTGAAGGTATTGAATCAGCTGATGATCTATGTGAATCACTGTTTCCATTACATAACCACTAGCATCTGTTTTAACTTCAAATGGTTGTTGATGATATAATAATGTTGTGAAAATTTTCTGCTTAAATGAATAAAAAAATTTAAAATCGACATACATTCCCCATGTCCCGTTTTGCTTATGAGCTAAAATTATGGGTGAACTGTATGGAGATGAACTGGGTCGCATGGATTCCATTCCTGGAAATTTTTTTCTTTATTTATTTACACTCTATAACTGACTTGTGACACATTCCATTATTAGGGGCGTCAAACATCAACTGCATCTCATGTGATATTTCCTTTTTATGAGTAGATGTTTTGGTTCTTTAACTAGATCTTGAAATTAATCTATCTTTTTAACCAAATTACCTTCATACTGAAATTCACAACTTGAACAAGTATCATTAAGATCCTTATGTTGCTCTTTTATCGACATGAGTATGTATCTCTTACTTGAACTAATTAAGCGCTTCATCTTATTAGCATTGATTAAATTCAAGTGATTTTGAGTTTTATGTGCCCGGACGATGTACTTAATCCCAGATTTCTTGAGATGATACATATGTTCCTACCTATAAAATACTGCATCACGGTCATAGAGATAAGGGCTTCCTAAGACAATTCCACATATGTCTAACGGTATCACATCTAGATCCACTTCGTCGATATACTTAGTTGTGATTGCAAATTTTAACTGACATTCTTTGGTAACATGAATTTGAGATTGTTCCTTTAACCATCCTAAAGGATATGGTTTTGGATGATTATGTGTTTTAAAACCCAATTGTTTAACCAATGACTCAGAAATCAAATTTTCTTGTGATCCTGTATCTAACAATGTATCTATCATAGTATGCTTTGAAGTTACCCTTATATGAAATAACTCGATTCTTTTTCCTTCATTCAACTGTGTGATATTTGAAGAAGCAGAGGTACTAGCTTCATAAATTTTACCTGTTGTAACCATAGCAGTGATTTTTCCTTCATCACCTGAATCGGATCCCAAGTCCAAGCCTTTTTGGATTGTTTTTTCAACCTTCTTTTCCCCCTTCTTCGTTTGGAACTTCTTTGGCTTGAATTCCGGATGAAGTTTCCAACACTTAGCTTCGTCATGGTCGATCCTTTGGTAATGTGTATAGGTAGGTCTTTCATCTTCCTTCTGAGCTGTGGAAATCTTCTTTCCCTTTGACTTTCCCTTCTTTTTTCTATCTTCGGTTTCCATCTTCTTCAATGCCTTTGTTGTAAACTTGAATGGTCTACCATCTGATTCAACATGAATAGCTTGAACACAAACTTCATCAAAATCATTAGGATTGAACATTAATAATGTATGTTGAAAATATGAATGAAAACTGCCAGTATACTTCAACAAAGTTTCTTTTGTGTCCAAATAAATACCAAGTGCTAATGCTTTCTTTCTGAATTCCTGTGTGAACTCTTAAACATTTTGTCCCTTACCTTGTTGCAAGCACTGCCAATCAATAATAGCTTGTTGTGTGTGACGCAATGGATATAATTGTTTCTTTAGAGATTTTATAAACTTATTCCACGAGGTGATAACTTTTCCTTTACGCTTTAAATCTATCTGTGTCTTACTTTCCCACCAGATCAAAGCAGTACCCCCCATTCTAAGAGTAGCTAATTGGATCTTTGTCTTATCATCAATAATATTTTGAATATGACAATAGACTTCTAACTGTTTTACCCAATTATCTAGTTTGTCAGGGTTCATTTCACCATCATACACAGGTAATTCGAACTCAACATCAAGTTTCAAAAGTGGACTCTTAGGTTTCTTTTCTTTTTCTGATTCATAACTAGAAGTAGAAGAGGAAGAAGAAGATGATGGAGATGATGGAGGAGAAGGAGATTTATCTGCCTTGCCTTTACCCTTGTCCTTCTTTGATGCCTTCGACGATGAGGCTACATCTCTCGTCTTCTTGTCTTCATATAATTCTTCCAACATCTGTTGCATGTTTAAAAACATTTGATGGATTTGATTCTCATCCATGGGTTTCGTTTCAGTAGTTTCAGAAGTCTCAACGTTCTCAGTCCCTGTCATAGTTGATTGATGAACGAATTTCTGCTTCCCGATCTCTGGATTTAATTCCTCAAGCTCGCATTTTCTACGTTGAAATCTCAACTTGGAATAACATCCACTGACAAACAAACTACAAAGCACAACCTGCTCTGATACCAAAAATGATCTGAATGTGATCGATTAAGTGATGGGGTAGTTTTATTAGTTTGTCCTTAAGATTGGTTGTTAACTGAAGAAAGATTTTTAAATGAAAGACGACATAAAATAGTAGCAAATAAATGATTTAAACACAGCATAAAACAGAGAGAAGAAGAAGCAAACAGTTGATTACAGAGTTTGTCCCTGGTGGACTACATCTCCGGGTCCACTTTCAAGTGGGTGTCTGCTTTATTAGGATTGATCTGAGGAAGTATTTTACACATAAAAAACACAAGACTTACTGTGCTCAAAATCACTTTTTGTCACTAAAAACAGGAATCTCTCCCTCTCAGCTTTCCAATGCCTATCTCTGCGCTCAATTCTGACTCCGGACGGTCAAGAAATACTGAAAACCAAACTACCTCTATCCTTATGAAACTGAACTCAAATTCTCTCAATGTCATCCATGTCCCTTTGATTGAATTTTTCATGGCTTAAATAAGTTGATCTCGAACCTCTGTATGCCAATCTAGGCATATGGTTAAGCAAAATCATAGATTAAGGTCTCGGTCTATTAATGTAATGACACCTAGAGTATATGATAAGGTATTAACTCCAAACTTAGCGCAAATTAATTCAATAAAAACCCAAAATAGCACCATAGGATAAAATATATCTCGACGGTTTGGCTAACTGCACAGAGTTGATTAACTGCCAGCATGTGAACAGGAAATTTCGGCAGTTACGATGGCTCCGGAGGTCACGGTGGCCTCAGCGGTCACGCAACAGTTATCACATGACTTATCTGACGCGGGTTAACATGTGGCTTATACGCGGTTTACAACTATTGTTTACAGCTGACATTCTCCGTCGCGGTCTATACAAAGGTTTTTCACATGGTTTTTACAGACTCTGACATGGTTTGGAGCTAGCGGTTAGAATTGTTTTAACATTTGTTTTTTTAATTTGATTTTTGGGTTTTAATACATAGTTTAAACCCGAAACCTTATGGTTTATACCATAGGTTTTTAACACTAATTTTTATGTTTTATAACATAGTTTAACACCTTGCACTAGGATTTTACATAGGTTTTAGGACTTAGTGCTAGGCTTTGACACCACAGGTTTTTAGGTGTATGACATATGTTTTAGTGTTAGGGTTTAGGTATTTAGGAATAGGACTTTATATTTCATAAGGTATTTCACCAAGGAGACCTTAGAACTACAACCATAAATACCATGATCCTTATTCACAAAATTACACCATCACATCATGAAATTCGAAACATATGACGACCATAACAACTGAAGGACCTTTTTACTGACGAATTGACGATACTGAAGACTGAACCGGACATCGGACTTCTGGAGTTGACTGGACCTATCTGCCGAACTGTATTGAACAAGATCCTCCTCGATCATTGTACTTTCATTTTATTTTCCACTTAATGAAAGAGGGCCTCCCCACTGTTGAGCAGGGCCCTAAGATGTAGTCTCTCCTGGATGGACTTCGATATCAATTTCTCATCTTCTTTGCATGATTTTATGTGCTTCTATATTCTTGTTTCATGCCTTTTAAGTTTCATGGTTAATATGCAATTTTACATGTAATTCTTTATTCCATCTCGAAGCTAAAGATTTTGGATCAAGTGGTATCAGAGCAGGTCTTTGTAGATGTGAATTTCATTTTTGTATGTTAACCAGAAATAGGCTACAAATAGGCATGGGGAAACTAAAGTCTTTTGATCCCAAAGCGGGACGTGCGCATCAAAGAAGAACCATGGATGACAATGCTAGAAATGAGGAGGAGTTAAATTTCCACAAAACATTCTACATAATGGCAGATTGAGTCGAGAAGCTGTTCTCAAGGCTTGAGAAACTAGAAAGTGCAAGGTAAAATGCTCTATAAGGACAAGTTTTAGCGCATGGAGATGATGGAGGGGATACACCTCCTTCTCCTCCCGCGAGTGGAATTTCCTCTTCTTATTCTCACCATCATCATAGGAATTCAGGAATTACATCTAAGAAACTTTTCTTTAAATTAGATGTCAAATTTGATCTTCCCATGTATAGTGGCGAAAGTAATGTAGAAAAGCTTAGCAAATGGATTAGGCAGATTGAAGTCTATAGTAGGATTCAACAGATCGAGGAGGATGAGGCAAAGATCTAGTTGGCTTATCTTTGGCTGAACGACACCACTCTTGTCTGGTGGGGGAGAAAATTGCAAGGCAGCAAAAATTTGGGTAACCTTCTCTCCTAATGGTCAAATTTTGTTTCTGCATTGAGAAACCAATTTTACCCTTTGGGATATAAGAAAAATGCATTAATGGAATGGAAATACCTAAGGCAAGGTAGAGGTCAAAATGTACAAGACTTCACTGAAGAATTTATAAATCAAGCATTTAATTTGGGCATTCCATTAGATTCACCAAATATTGTAACCAACTATATTGGTTCTCTGCATAATTACATAAGACATTCATTATTATTGTTTGAGCCTCCTACCATCAATGAGCCCAATGTGAAGGCCATACATCTAGAAAGCAGGGGAGCACATGAACATAGTGACCACCGAAAAAGAACTACAGCAACGAAGAGAAGGGGAGCAAAACCCTCTTCTACACATTGTGACAAAGAGGGACATGACGAAGAAAGTTGCTAAAAGCTGCACCCTGAATTGAGACCCGAGAGGAATGAAAAAAAGGGGAAGTAGAAGGCTGCTACCACTGTGCAACAAAACAAAGATTCTAAATTAGAGGAAGGTCACAGCTGCAGGATTTGCACGAGGTATACCAATTGACCCGGGGTCTGATTCCGACGATGAAATAAATATTTCAGCCTTTGGGATTGCAGTGGGAGGATCCATAGAGTTGGGTTTTGATTCGGGCGATGAAACAAAAATTTCAACAGACATCATACCAAAGATGAAAAGGACACTCACTATGGTAGGGATCCAAGAACTTGAGGAAATCAAATAAAGCATCCAAGTAGATAATACTGATCTAAGGAAGCTCCTACATAAAGAAAAGGAAGAAAAAAAACGTTACTACACCAGTTACAAGCAAAGGATGCGGCCTTCGAAAAGTTGTGACATAACCAATCCGAGGTAAAAAAACAACGCTTCAATTTCATGTACTTTTCATGATGATGATTTCGCTTCTTTTGAAAAACATACTACAGGACTTGGATCCAAAATGCTGAAGAAAATGGGGTATCGGGGAAAGGGAATCAACATCAATGGCCAAGGAATCTTAAACCCCATCGAAGTCAAGGAATTGTCGCGTCATGTGTTGTCTCACTCAGATGTCTATTTAAAAGAATCCTAATGCCTACATTAATCATCAACCCAGGGTAAGTCTTTTTATTCCAAGAGTGTTCAACACAGTCTATGCAAGTGAAACTAGAGGTTCATTAAATCAAAATCGTTGTAGAATTAAAATCTAATTCTTGAAGTTCAATCAAAGTGATAAAAACAATCTTTAAATAACTTCAACCAATTAACTCAACTTAATTCTGATCTATTCTATGAAAGTATATAGAAATGAAAACTTAGAGGAATTCACAATGAACCATAATTACAGAATAACATATACATCAATCTAGTAACATCTACAACAATCTATTAATCAGGCAGGGAATACTATAGTAACTGAAAAACAAGTAACACAGTCACGTTCTACAATTGAAATTCTCAATGGCTAAATAACCAACAAGCTCATTCAAAATTAATATCAATCTAATTATTCAAATAACTTGCAAGAAGTAACATTCATGAAGAAAATGAAAGCAATTAAAACTTTAAATCAATAAGATGCAAACCACTCGATGTGGATGAAATTTGAATCAACTATGAATTCTATAAAACAAAGAGATGATTAATTATGAAACAGGGAAATCAGAATATAACACAAGACAGCATTAGAACTCCCAGTGATTGGGCCCAAAGTCTCCAGAAGCCTCTGCCAGGTGATCTTCAGAATAGGATTACAGAAAAACCAATATCTCTTTCATTAAATTTAACAGTCGGGATACAACATCGCTGAATGTAAAAGTGTCTATTCAGAAGAAATGTGAATAAATTACAATTACAACATATCGATTATCAACCCCCCATTCTTTTCCATCTATTGGTCTTTTTATATATTTACATAGAAACAAAACGGATAATGGTGAATCCTCAGGATCAGAAGATCCTGAGGATTTCGTAGTTGTCTAACAATTTGAGCTATAGAATGAGTGAGGTCCTCCTTGATTATCGTTGACCTGTATAAACAGAAACGAGATCGTTTTCCTTTTCTTGGCCAGTGTTGTTCATTATTTTGAACAATAGTTAATCAGTTTTGATCCCTACACCTAAAACCAGTGGAAGTTAGCCTTTTTCCCTCATAATTACATAACTTATTGATAATTAGTTTTACCCTCTATTTATAATGAATTCTTCCATATTTACTCCCAAAATGAAGGTAAACACATGAAAGTTAATAATAAATCAAGTTAATCATTAGGGTAAAATGTACATTTTTTGGTACCCAACATACTCCCCAACTTACCTTATTGCATGTCCTCATAGGTAGGGTAGACTTCCTTTTTATACAGTCTGAAACCATGTTTATTTTTATTTCTTGCAACAGTCTGATTTTAATGGCCCTCTGTAAGATCATAATTATGGTGGTAGCCTTCAAGAGGGTACCATATGATAGGACACTTGTAGCGGAACCCTATCCATGTAGGACCCATGCATAAAATAATGTTACTGTATGTGAAAAAATGAACAAAAGATGCTTTAAAATTTCTATAATTAAAAGGTTCTCGATTCTTAACATTGCTGGTGGATGCTTGTTATCTTTGCTTAGCTGCTAACAAGGCATCTTCTCTGATCTCCTGAAAGTATTCTCTCCTAGCATGCACAATATCCTTGTGGAGTGGTCCCAACTTGGCTATAAACCCTTCATGTTTCATAAATATTTTGTGTTGAGTGAAGAGATGCAGAGTTTTAGTGGGTTCCCCTCTGACCTAAAGATCTAGACCATGTTCTCTTTTCTGAAAAAAATTATAAGCTTTAGCACACTTGATTTGATTATCAGCAAAAGAGATGAATGCTTGAAACTGGATGTCTCCTATAAAGGTTCTTGGATTATTGTCTCTTTCATCCTCCAAAAATAAGTTGCGTAGATATAGTTCACACAAGAGGCGCTGAACTTTCTCATTTTGTTCCCCACAACAGTGAACAAATTATGCAGTAGTCTTCAACTAGGGAAACCTTCGGTGGGTTTCTCTGCTCCTATGGCCTTTAATTTTAACAACAGATATCTTTCTAATAAGAATAGAGTATAATTGGTATTAGGTGATCTACAAGACATGACATCTGATTAAATTGAGCAAATAATGTTTGTTTGCTTTGTGGCTTCTTCAAGCTAAACCTGTGCTTTCTTTACATTTTCCTGTTCACTTATGAAGTTGGAAAAAGTCTCATATTCAGTTGCAGTAAGTTTCTTGATTTTTTCCTGCAGCTCCTGATGTACATGTAGTGGTACCAATTCCTTCTTATAGTTATCCAATTATTGTTGGGTTCGTGTCAATGTGATTTGAAGGCTTGAAATAATGACTTTTTTACCAAAGGAGTATAAAATGGTGTTTCATATATCTGCGTCTGCAATTCTGTTTGGGTTCCCACTATCTGTGTTTCTAATTCTATTTGGGTTCCCACTGTCTGTGTTTCTAATTTGGTTTGGGTTTCAACAGAGTGTGTCTCTACTTCTGTCTGAGTCTCAGCAATGTTTGTTTCTTTATTAGGATTCCAAGCCTTGTATGCCTCTTTTAACCATTCCCTCAATTGCTTGACTGTTCTTTTCAACTTTTTGTACTTGCGCAATTTCCTCAACTTGGCCCTTGCTGACTTACTTTTCTTTGTAGGGCTTCCAGTAGGAGAGGGAATAGTGCCTATTTAAGTCACAGGGGGAGTTGTACCAATTTCTAAGCCATAATCTGGTAAAATATTATTTTCTTTAGGCACTAAAGGAGTTGTGCCTATATCAGAATTTTGATCCAATTGGATGACATTTTGTTCAAGCACCATGGGAATTGTGCCTACATCAGTACTTTGGTCAAATAGGATGGTGTTTTCTTCAGGCACCATGGGAATGGTGCCTATATCAATACTCTGTTCTAATGGGATGGTGTCACCTGACTGATTTTCAGACTTAGGAGTTCTTTCTACAAAGTTTTATTCCTCCACATATTCACCACCACAGGGTGCTGAATCCCCTGAATTTTGAATTTCCTCCTCAGATGGTAAAATCTTAGTGTGACTAGAACTACCAGCAGAAGTAGTTTGGTCTAGAGGACAACTTTTTTCCTCAAAAATTCTCGAAGAGGTTTCTTTCTTTGCAAAATGCACTCAAACTTTCTAATACTCTGGCCATTTCCTCCTCATATCCCTGTGGAACTCCTTCTTCTATGTTTAGAGGAGGTATATGAGATGGTCCTGCCTCATTGGCCAGGGTTGAAGTGTTATGTCTTGAATTTAATCGCTCAGAGTGTCTTCGTTTCACCGATCTCGAGGTCAAGGGCTGGTTCCTTTTTCCTCTGGCTTTCCTTGGAATTAATATTTCCCTTCTTAGCTAGTCAATTTCTCTATTGTCTAGGTTTTCTTCTAATGGGGTTAGGACAGGGTTTACAAAGTTGTCCCAAGTTAAATAATGATCAATTAATCCATGAGTGATAATCAGCTTTATCAGACCATGATGGCTAATAACTATGTGTTGGTTTTTAGCCCTCCTAACCTGACTAGATATGTCATGCAACAAAGAATTCAAGAAAAATGGAAAATTGAAAGAAATTTGTTGCTTGACTACTGCTAATAGTTTCATTTGGCAAGGATTTATGACTTATGAACGATGATTTCTAGTTCCTGCCATGGTTCCTTCAAAGTCGCAGGGTGAATCCCCTTTCCTTTGCATACCAAATTCTTGTCTGGATCTTGGAATACTGCAACTGCTTCATGTAACAAAACATGTTTATCAGTCCACTTTGCTCCTTCTACCAAAAGTCCAGAAACATCAACTATTATAGTTTCTGATACTGTTATGTCTCTGCCTTTCACAGTTGTGTGTCCATTATGTAGGTTCTGCGGGATTTCTAATGCTAGCTTAGTGCGGAATCCATACAATTTTTCCAAATATGAGAGCCAACCAACATTTTGTAGTATAGCACAAGCCTGTTCTGTAACATTGAGTATTGTGAGCTCGTTGCAAATAGACCTTCCACCCATGACTGTTGTGTCTCAGAGGCTGAATTCTACTTCTGCATACACTACATACGACTGCATAAGTTTAGAAAAACACAAATATTGCATGCAAATACTTTGAAACTTTTAAAAAGGGTGTAAATGAAATTATATTCATTTGTCAAACTGATAGGTTTCGACATATTTTGATTATTAATTCGCATGCTTTCTCATCATGTATAGCTATGTACGCCATTTCCCCTCCAATGAGGGAAGGGCATCCACGCCCTTAGAGTGCATAAAAATAGAAAGACATTGAAGATCATTTAATGCATTATAATAATAATCAGAGCGACATACAATGCGGAAGAAATCAATCAAATTAGCTCAAATCATGAGGATGGTGGGGAAATGATTAAAAAGGAAAAATGGAGAAATAATTATTATGAAAATGATTTTTTTTTTTGACAAAAAATTGTGATAGAACATGATATGTAAAGAGTGGTAACAACTGCTGGAATTAAGTGATCGGGCACAATTAAGTTAATTCATATATATTTTTACCATGCATATTGGTTTTTATAAAGATAACACTATTCTCATGATAAATTCTCCTTTGGGGATGGGCTAGTAAGAATGAGGGAATATAAAATGATTGGTTGTTCAACATCAAACTCTAATACCACAAGCAGAGCCACTGCTGCCAGCAGGCGTCGATAGCCTCGACAGGGTTGCTTTTTTGCCCAAAAATGAGCCAGAGTCCTCTATTTAGTGTTTAGATAATTTAAATATTCTCATAGAGATACCCCTGTGATGGCATGGTAACCAGATAATCACAATGCCATTCACTAGTTTTTTACAAAGTAATCAAGATGACTCGTGATGAGACCTCCTGTCCTTTAGGTTCTTTTTAGCTAGAAGGTCATTACCCTGGTGTGGTGGCCATAATGGGAATGTTAGTTGTTATCTCCTTATGATCATGGTAGGCTGGCTCATGATGAGACCCCTTATCCTATCTAGAAGTTTTGCATATTATTTTAATTTTTGTATATTTTTGAATCATAAATAGAGGGAGGCTCATTAACTACTTAAGAGTTAGGGATGGTATGAGGAGTGAAAAGAAATGCCAATGAAAGTTATACACTTATTTCTAAGTCACCTTACCCTATAATATCAACCATTAATAGTGTAAAAAGATAAACCAACATGGTATTAAGATAATTAATTTTTTCATAATATCTCTGAAGAAAAGATATCCAGCAAGCCATTACATAGAATGAATCATATCAATATCTGGAAATAAAGAAACCCATAAAAGGTAAAAATAATCATAATTGTTATTAATATCACTGTTTTTCTCATTCTTAGATGCATATTCAGTATCCACAAGATGATTCTCATGACAAAATGTATGAAAAAAAGGCAAAAATTCATTCAGGCAACTACTTATTACAAAAACACGGTTGTTCATTTGACCGAACAATGGCTGTTCAATCGATTGAACAACAGATGTTCAATCATTTGAATAACAAAAACACACAAAAATAAAATCCATTGTTCATTTGATCAAACAACGGTTGTTCATTTGATTGAAAATCAGTTGTTCAACATTTGAATAACAAAAACACACAAAAAGAAAATTCGTTGTTCATTTGACTGAAAAACGGTTGTTCCGTCGATTGAACAATAGTTGTTCAATCGTTTGAACAACAAAGACACACAAAAATAAAATCCGTTGTTCATTTCACCGAACAGTCGTTGTTCATTTGATTGAACATCAGTTGTTAAATCGTTTGAACAACAAAAATACTCAAAGAAAACCCCGCTATTCATTTGATCGAACAACAAATGTTCAGTCGATGGAACAACAACTATTCAATTGTTTAAACAATAAAAATACTCAAAGAAAAACTCGTTGTTCATTTGACCGAAAAACGGTTGTTCAGTCGATTGAACAACAACTGTTTAATCGTTTGAACAACAAAGACATACAAAAAGAAAATCCTCTGTTCATTTGACTAAACATCAGCTGTTCAGTCGATTGAACAAAAATTGTTCAGTCAACTGAACAATAGTTGTTCAATCGTTTGAACAACAAAGAGAAAATCCATTGTTCATTTGACTGAACAACCGCTATTCAGTCTATTGAACATCAGGTATTCAATCATTTGAACAACAAAAACACACAAAAAGAAAATTCTTTGTTCATTTGACCGAACAACGGTTGTTTAGCCGATTGAACAACAACTGTTCAATCGTTTGAACAGCAAAAACACAAAAAAAATAAATAAATTTGTTGTTCATTTGACTGAACAACAACTATTCAGTCGATTGAATAGTAGTTGTTTAATCGTTTGAACAACAAAAACACACAAAAAGAAAATATGTTGTTCATTTGACTGAATAATCGATGTTCAGTCAATTGAACAACAGATGTTCAATCATTTGAACAACAAAAACACACAAAAAGAAAATATGATGTTCATTTGACTGAACAACGGTTGTTCAGTCGATTGAACAATAGTTGTTCAATCATTTGAACATCAAAAACACACACGCAAAAAAAATCTGTTGTTCCTTTAACCGAACATCGATTGTTCAGTCGATTGAACAACGGTTCTTCAATCGTTTGAACAACAAAAGCATGAAAAAAGAAAATCGATTGTTCAATCAACTAAACAACAGTTGTTCAGTCAATTGAACAAACACAAAAAAAGACAATCACAATCAAATGCAAGACAACATAGTGATGTAATCACAATCAAATGCAAGACAACATATACATTATTTACAAAAATTTTAAAAACAGATTTTTACGAAGGTAAAGCTGCTGGGTCATTACTCCCTGCAGTTAAAATTTGCATGGCGGGGTCGTCATGTACCTGTTGGTAGAAATAATCCTTTGTGAGTGGTTTATGATACAGACGTACCCGATTAATGTTTATTCTGAAGGAAGAGGCAGATCCATCTATGGTGGTCAAAGTGAGAGTGCCATTGTTATGTACTTCTTGAATTTCATATGGGCAAGCCACCTTGTCTACAGTTTACTTGGGAAGTCTTGAAATATGGAGTCATAGAGGAGTGCCCAATACCCTTCTTAAAATGTCTTCTTCTTGATAAGATTGTCAGGCCACTTAGCCAATTGTTGCTGAATGATCACAGTGCATTTTAAAGAAAGCAACCAGGCCTCATCTAGTTCAATTACCTGCTGAAGTCTTTTGATTTGAGCCTCCGTCAAGTCTAGTCCCACTTCTTGCGTTGTTTTGAGAGTCTTTATTTCAAATTGATGGGAAAAATTGGCTCTTTTCCGAATACCAATTAGTACCGAGAATATCCAGTAGTATTTCGCCAAGTTATATAGTAGGCCCACAAGGCCTCTGGCAGTCTAGTAGCCCAGTCTTGCCGATGTGTCGAGACCGTTTTAGTCAGAATTGCTTCAATGAATTTACTGGTACTTTCAACCTGCCCGTTCACCTATGGGTGATATGGAGAAGTGATTATGTTTGTGATGTGGTGGTTCGGAAGAATGTCTGTAATCTTATGTCCTACAAATTGTGCCCCTTTGTCTATTATCACTTCCCTAGGTAAACCATACCGCACAAATATCTCAAAAATAAAATTAATAATAGTTTCCTCTGTAGCTCTTGGCAATGCTACTGTTTCGACCCATTTTGTTACATAGCCTGTGGCAAAAAGTATGTAAGCTTTCTGATTTGAGGGTGGATTGAATGGACCAACAAAATCCAGTGCCCACCTTTCAAAAGGTTCTATTACCAATTGTGGTTGTAGGGGAATTCCATCAGATTGACCGGGGCGACCCATTCTTTGGAAACTATCGCAAGCCTGTACATATTTCTTAGCATCCTTAAAAATAGCGGGCTAATAATAGCCCATTTGTAGTAATTTCTATCTCGTTCTGCGATTTGAAAAGTTTCCACTGCAAGGTTCATCATGGCAGGCCCTTAGGATGTCAAAATTTTCATCTTCTCAGATGCATCTACGTATGTGCATATCAACTCCTGTGTGGAAGAGATACCCACCAATCTAGGAAAAGTGGGCGCTGTGTTAGACGATCAACTTCCTTTCTTTTTTTGTTAAATGTGTGGGCATTTTACCTGTGACGAGATAACTTTCCACATCCGCATACGACGGGGCTTTCACTGCCACAACAAACAGGTGTTCATCAAGAAACTGGTCCTCTACTGCTAGCGGATCATTTATCTTTAGGACCCGAGACAGAAAGCCTACGACTGGGTTCTCCTTCCCTGGACAATCTTTAATAGTGATATCAGATTCCTGCAAAATTAATAGCCACCGAGTCACTCTCCCATTTGTAATTGGTTTATTAGCTAAGTACCTAATGGCATAATGAT
This sequence comes from Pinus albicaulis, assembly GCA_034641835.2. NCBI lineage: Eukaryota > Viridiplantae > Streptophyta > Pinopsida > Pinales > Pinaceae > Pinus > Pinus albicaulis. The sequence continues at coordinate 487,872,792 of CM076576.1, forward strand.
CAGTATACAGAAATACTTGATAGCTAGTTATATAATGTCTAAATTTATTTGTGGAATATATGACTGCTAGAAATTCCTTTTCTGTTACTGTATAATTTAATTCAGCAGGGGTAAGATTTTTGTTGATATAATAAATAGTGTAGGGATTTTTATCTTCTTCTTGACCAATAACAACTCCTATCGCTAGGTTGAAGCATCTGATGAAATATGAAATGGTATTTCCCAATTGGGACCACGCAATATTGGTGCAGTCAAGACTAATCTCTTTAAATATGTAAAAGCAGTGTCACACTTATCAAACCATTTAAATTCAACGTTTCCAATTAAAGCATACAAAGGCGCAACAGTTTGTGAAAAAATATTTATGAAACTACGATAATATCCTACATATCCGAGGAAACTACGTACCTCCGTCTGAGTACAGGGTGTGGATAACAAGAGAATTACCTCTATCTTTGTCGAATCTACCTGTATTCAAGCCGCGGAGATATAGTGTCCTAGGATTACGCCTTCCGTCATTATCATGTGACAGTTTTTGTTACTCAAACATAACCTGGTGGCAATACATCGTTCCAACACTTTTTCAAATGTCTGCAGTGCTTATTCAAAATCATCCCCATATGGGGCGTTACATAAGCTGACAGGTAACACTCTGTAAGCAAACATTCCCGATGGGCAGGTGAACGTGGTTTTGTCTTGATCTTCAGGGGAAATTTGAATCTGATTATAGCTATTGAAGCCATCAAGGAAGGAAAAGAATCTTTTTCCTGCCAATGTATCAAGGACTTGATCGATAAATGGAAGAGGGAAGTGGTCCTTTTGTGTGGCTTTGCTCAACTCCCTGTAATCCACACAGATCCCCCACTTGCCATTTTTCATAGGAACAACTACCAGCAGAGAGACCCATTTACTATCTGAAATAGGATAAATAAAGTTTACATCTAGCAACTTACGTAACTCCTCCTTCACGATATCCTTAAGGTGCAGGTTTAATATTCGTTAAGGTTGTCTGATGGGGCGAGCATATTTTTCAGTATAAATGTGATGGGTACACAATTGAGGATCTATACCCTTCATGCCTGAATAATCCCAAGCAAAATCCCCCTTGTATTTTTGTAAAACTTTAATGAGCTTCTTTTGTTGGTCATCATTCAGATTGTCATTGATGTTCAAAATTTTTCCCGATTCAATTTCAATAGGTTTTCTATTATGAACGACAGTTGTGGGTATATGCCAATCATCATTATCCCTTAAGGGGTCTTCATGTGCCTCATTATCAATAGTTTCTTTTAACATTTGGCACTTCACATTTTCTGTAGCAGCTGGTTGATTAATAAAATTACTAATTATGTCATCCTCAGTCTTATTTTTGAATTCAAGTGCTTCTGCTACTGTGAGTGGTGAACAGATGTTTTCTTCTAGGTATGCAAGTGGGTGTTTATGAATTTTTACAATGGGAAGACTTGGTTTAGCAGGGGATATAGAACAAGATTTTTTACAGCATCTCCCCTAGAAATGGTCATACTTCCTGTACAATAGCCTATGTAAGCGTCGACTGTGGCCAACCAAGGTCGACCCAAAATCAAAGGATGTTTGTCTAGTCGGATTTTTGGATTAATGACTAGAAAGTCTATCGAGTACTCCCATGAGTCAACATAAACCATGATGTCCTGTAAATTTCCTTCTGGTTTGACGACTAATCGATCAGCGAGTTCCAGCAAGGTGGAGGTTGGTTCTAAAGTGGTAATGCCAATGTTTTCACAAGTTTCCGCAGTTAAAATAATAATGGTTGCACCCAAGTCAACTAGTGTGTTTGGGAAAGAGCGACCATATATTTGGACTATAGCGATAGGAATCCCTAGATATTCATAGTTTATAGGTATCTCTCGGCCCCACAATAAATCAGACAAGGTTCCTACTACATGTACAGTTGGCGGAGTTTTTTTTTTCCTCACAGGTCTTTTTGTACATATTTATTTAATTATCTTAGCATAGATAGGGATGTCTTGAATGGCCTGGAGGAGAGGAATTTTAATACAAATATTTTTGAGTTCCCCCAAAATATCAAATATGGGTAAAAAATTGATTTAGATATCACTAATCTTTCGGGGAACAGGGGGAAAGCACTAACAAGTTTCTCATAGCCTTCTTGTTCACTTGTGCCTTCTTCCCGTCTTTTTTCTGTATTGGTTATTGTTGATGGATTAATTTCAGTTGGGGGTTCTGATTTGTCTTGTTGTGGATCTATTACTTCCCCTGGGCTAATAATGCGCCCAAATCTTAGCCTAAGTTCACTGCATTATTTTTTCTCGATTTCAAGGTCTGGATTTTCAATGATTTGGATCAACTGCACTGGTCTATTGTTGGGGTTGGGGTTCAGTTGAGCTGGCAGATGATATTAGAGGCTGAGAATTTGGCAGTAGCGGATATGGAGCTGGTAATGTGGGTTGAGGTTGAGGACCCATTCCCATAGGTGAATTGGTTATTCCCAGGGGTCGCTGCCAGTTTTGAGACCAGTTGGGATTTGTGAGGTAAAGGGAGGCCACTGGGATGAATATGGATTGTTCTACCAAAATTGAGGAGAGAAAGAAGAATTCATCCAACTACTTCTTGGAAAGGATTGAGTTGACCAAGGGGGCATGGAGAATGGTTGGGATGTCCAGGTCAAAAAAGGTGATTGATTTTTCCATGTTGTCCCAGGGTTTTGTTGATTAAATTACGAAGGTGGAAATAATTTAGATGGGTCTTGTGACATACCTGTAGTTCGGGCTTGTCACTGTTGACGTTGATTCATTAAATATACCGGTTCAAATTCCTCCTCTGCTTCTTTGAATACTACTTTCAACCCTGGTAGTGACGGGAGCTATTCAGTGGCGTGGTATTTGGTACAGATGGCACACGTTTGGACCATGTCCAATGGGCATTCTCGCTAGTTGTGATTCTTTCAATAGCATGGGAAAAATTCAACCAAGTTTTGTTCTACCAATGCTTGTTTCTACTTGGCTTGCAGGACGTCTAATTGTGTTGTAAGGGTACCTAAGATGTCAGTCTTGAAATCTTCCAAGAGATTGTCGATTTATGTTCACTTTACGTTGTCACCTGAAGTTCTATTATTTCTGATAGTTGAATCTCGTCCTGCTGGTCTCATGCGCGTGCTGCCTCTAGAGCACCTGACACACAATGAAATAATATCACCATAACTTTCCTGATAGATGTCTCCTTTCCCCATTTTATTTAATGTTTCTATCCATTCATCCTTCATTCCTTTTATCATTGTTACTTTTAGGACATTTTTAGATAATGCAGTATAAGGGGACCTTTGAAAATTGTATTGGAATCGTTTAACATATTCTTCTAATGTCTCGTTATCTTTTGCAGTCATGTTGAAGATTTCATATTTTAATTCTTTAGTCCGGCAGTAATATTGGTATTTAGCAAGAAAATAGTTTTTTCATTTGATCCCAATTATTAATGGTTCCTCCACCGAGTCCCATAAACCAGCTAAAGCTACCCCTTTCAATGTAGAGTGGAACAATTTCAGTTTTTTAGGGTTAGTGGTGTAATCGTATCCCCTACACAAAACATCAAATTCAGATAAGAACGCAATTGTATCTTTCGAAGTCAATCCATGGAAAGTGCGGATGTTTTGTAACGGAATAGATTTCATAGGAGAAATAGTGACCAGGTCAACAATGGGGTATTCCAATGTTGATGTTTGTCCCTAGGGTTGTTTGTGCACCATTTGATCAAAGATGTGCCAATAACCTTCAGGGATTTCCTAGTTTGGGAGATTAATTCGGGTTGGACTAGAAGTCAGTTTTGGAAAAGGTCTTACAGTACCACGGTCTCGGATGTCGATGTTTCTTCTTCAACCAAGATTTTAGGAGATCCAAGCTATGGGGATTTTAGATTTGTTTCCCTAGCACCACTGGTTTCCCCCTCTCCTTCTTGCAAGTTGCAAGAATTTCCCTCTTGCGAAGGGCCAGGACTTAGATGTTCTATTAATTGAAAAATTTGTTCTGACTCCTTTGTTTCCCTATGGATCTCAGCGTAAGCTACAGATGGTGAGTTTGTTGCCTGAGGGATTATAGTAGGAATCTTTTCAGAAATGATTTTGGGTCCTACAGATGCATGAGATTCAACTTTTCTTATAATTTCGTCTATAAATGTTATTCTTCCAAGGGTCACCGGTCCCTTGGGTTTTGTAGAATTGGATGGAGGGTTCAGATTTGTTTCTATCTTTTTCTTTCTAGTCATTCATAAGAAACTACTTATATTCAACCTCTATATTTGTGTTGAAAAGCGTGACAATGGGCAAGCGTTTTGCTTGCTAGTACGCAGGTTCTTACCTTCCACTTTTAATATCCATTTTTTCTTCAGCAAAAGAAAAATAAAAACATCACTTGTAAAAACTCTCCCGGGCAATGGCGCCAAAATGTTGGCTCACTAAGATGTCTATTTAAAACGATCCTAATGCCTACATTAATCATCAAACCAGGGCAAGTCTTTTTATTCCAAGAGTGTTCAACACAGTCTATGCAAGTGAAACTAGAGGTTATTAAATTGAAATCGTTGCAGAAGTAAAATCTAATTCTTGAAGTTCAATCAAAGCAATAAAAGCAATCATTAAATAACTTCAACCAATTAACTCAACTTAATTCTGATATGTTCTATGAAAGAAGATAGAAATGAAAACTTAGAGGAATTCACAATGAACCAGAATTACAGACTAACATATACATCAATCTAGTAACATCTACAACAATCTATTAATCATGAAGGGAATACTACAGTAACTGAACAATAGGTAACACAGTTGCGTTCTGCAATTGAAATTATGAATGGTTGATCAACCAACAAGCTCACTCAGAATGAACAACAATATAATTATTCAAATAACTTGTGAGAAGTAACATTCATGAATAAAATGAAAGCAATTAAAAATTTAAATCAATAATATGCAAACCACTCAATGCGGATGAAATTTGAATCAACTATGAATTCTATAAAACACAGAGATTATTAATTATAAAATAGGGAAATGAGAATATAACACAAGATAGCAGTAGAAATCCCATTGACTAGGCCCAGAGTCTCCAAAAGTCTCTACTAGGTGATCTTCAGAATACGATTATAGAAAAAGCAATATCTCTTTCATTAAATTTAACAGTCGGGATACAACATTGCTGAACGCGAAAGCGTCTATTAAAAAGAAATGTGAATAAAGTACAATTACAACATATCGATTATCAACCCCCCATTCTCTTCCATCTATTGATCTTTTATATCTTTACATAGAAATAGAAAGGATAATGGCGAATCCTTAGGATCAAAAGATCCTGAGGATTTCCCAGCTGTCAATTCTTGCTATAGAATGAGCGAGGTCCTCCTTGATTTTCGCTAACCTATATAAACAGAAATGAGATCATTTTCCTTTTCTTGGCCAGTGTTGTTCAGTCTTTTGAACAACAGTTAATCAGTTTGGATTCCCTGCACCTAAAAACAATGGAAGTTAGCCTTTTTCCCTCACAATTACATAATTTATTGATAATTAGTTTTACCCTCTATTTATAATGAATTCTTCCAGATTTAATCCCAAAATTAAGGTAAAAACATGAAAGTTAATAACAAATCAAGTTAATCATGAGGGTAAAACGTACCTTTTTCGTGACCCAACATCATGCCAACTCAGATATGTCAGGAAGGAAGTTGGGGAATGCTCCAAAACATCTAGCGTCCCACCAGCAACTGATGATGAGAGTACCTCCTCACATTTCAATGACAGTGAGGGATTCTTGAGCACTTATCAAAGGCGCATCGGGAGGAGGCATTCCAAGACGATCCAGAAAGTCTGGAAGAATCAAAATCATTGCAATGACGATGAACGCCAGAAATATGCATGTCAAAAATATCAGGATCAAAAAGCACCCATGAAGAATCTAGTCCTCGAAGATATTCCACAAACAAATCCACCATGGGGATATGACCCATTTACTTTATTAAGTAAAAGATGGTTTTTTTAGAGGTATTAGTTGTTATGGCCACAATTTGTAAATCATGCGTTGCGAATAAATGTGAAAGTGATGATGTGTTTTCCATCGCTTCTAAATGAACGATGATGTTTTGGCCTTTTCTTATGAATAGTTGAGGTATTGGTTTTCATTATGTAATACTTGACTAAAGAGTGTATGCTATAAACTCTTGGCAAGTGAGGGGTTGTTGAGTCATGTGTGGTTTGTACATGGTTGCAAATGATGTACCATATTTGCATGCAGGTTATTGGAAGTGTGGTTTGGAAAGGACACAAGCTTTGTGCTGGGTGTGTTAATGCTTTTGGTGGTCTAAAAGATTCTCAGTGGGGAGGAATGATCCAGGAGTATAGTAAAGGTCTAAGTACAAGTGGCTTAAATACAAAGGCTCAAAATTTAAAGTGGTGGAAAAGTGGAAAACCCAGTTTCAAGTTGAATATCTTGGCATCCTGATCACAACAGTGTGAACGGTTTGTCAAACTGAGTTCGTATGTGAAAGTTAGAGCTGGTAAAAGTTGGAGGGTTGATTAGATGACTAGGCAGCTTAAGGAGACAACAATTCCATAGAAATTCGGCCACCAGATTCTGATCAGCTTCAGCCAGATTTCGGGAAAGTTTGTGGGACAGTTAATGTGTCTCCTTCGGTCAGTTTCCAGAAATTTTAAAAAAAGGCATATTGTTTATTAAAATCCAAAAAAGAATAAAAAAATAGGGGCAGGCCATGACCCTCGCCCCTACCCCAACCACTTAATGATATATATATATATATATATATATATATATATATATATATATATATATATATATATGGGTCGGTAGCCATGACCCTTCCGGACCCATGTGCCATACCCCAACCACCGTGCCATATTGGGAGGGGCGTGGGCTGTCAACCCCACTGCCCCAACCCTGCCACCACATACATCAGATATGTATGGGTAGGTTGTCCGATGCAGGCCTGACCCCCCACGATAAGAAAAATATGCCACCGATTTGGGAGGGGGCGGGGTTTGACCACCCAACCCCCACACCACAAATTTCGATCTTAACCATTGCGCCCAAACACGTCCTTTGGGAATTCCATCGTGATTTTTTATAAAAACCTCTGAGTTCTCAGATGCACCCAGGAAGACTAGGAGTGGCATGAGGATTTAGGCGGGCAAAAGAACCCTGAGCCTTTCCAGGTGCAGGTGGAACCATGATTTGAGCTCAACTTTCAGAGGGGCCAAATTTTCCAAGTGTCCAAATTGGACGAATCTTATATGTATCCTACACCTCTCGGCAACATGAATCCGATGGTGCTGTCTGTTTTTACAACAGAGGTCTCAATTTTTTGGCTAGTTTGCAGATTAGAGGTATAAGGGTGTAATTTTACATTGATGCTTGTACTTTCATTTTATTTGCCACTGAATGAAAGAGGGCCTCCCCACTGTTGAGCAGGGACTGTAGACGTAGTCCCTCCTAGACGAACTCTGATATCAAGTTCTCGTCTTCTTTGCATGATTTTATGTGCTTCTCTCTTCCAATTTCATGCCTTTTAAATTTCATGGTTAAGATGCAATTTTACATGTAATTCTTTATTCCATCTCGAAGCTAAATATTTTGGATCAAACATAAAGAATTGACTTTGGTTGTGACATTACTTTACCAAATATTTTTCCATATGGATAATTTTGGAGGGATTTTCTCAGAGAACAATAATTCTTCATATCCCAAGTTTACTGTGTAAACATGATCCAACCCAACTTATCTTCCATTTGACGATCTATTAGAGTGTAGCCTGGAAATTTGACTTTGAGAAAATGCTCAAGATTGGAAATGTTAAAGGGGACGTCATTAAGACACCATCCTGACTAGATTCTTGCACTATTCTAGTTACAAATTTTGGCTACCGAAGAGATATCTCGACTGAATAGATGGTGTTGCAACACCCTAAGGGTTTCATATTCTTAGAGAATTGGGTAGTTCATGATTGATTCGAACCATAGATGAATATTGGAACCATTTCCTAAGGTCCATCTGAGATGGTTTTTTATCAAATAAATTGAGGCATAGATGAGTCTCCAAGTAGGCGAGTGAGATCTCATAAAGGAGGAAGGTTCAATTCTATTTCTAGTGTTGGATCACAAATATTTATTGGAAATAACTTGGGCCCACTATGAGTCCTTGTTTGTTTTCAATTTCCAAGTGAGTTTAGCTACCATTACCTAATTCATGAGGGAAGAGTACCTAATCCCCAAACCTCTGTGATCTCGTGGGGCTCAAATGGTATTCCATTTGATCAAAGTGTAAAATTTTAGAATATACTTTGTTTCCTTCCCAAAGGAACTTATGAATAACATTCCCCAAAGCCAATAAGATATATTGAGGCACCAATAGTGAAGAGAATTGATACAGAGGAATGGCCAACAACACAAATTTGATTAGAATGATGCAAATTGCTAAAGTGAGAAATCTAGTGCCCCAGGATTCAAGTTTTGTTTTTTAATATTTGAGAGGACAAAGAGCCAAGCCTAAGTAGAAATAATTTTTAAGCATATAGGGATCCCAATTTATTTGAAATCAATTGTGCTGAAGAAAAAAATTGTACCAATTTGAAGATGCTTGAACATCGAAATGTTCGACGTATATATCTATGGGTTGGTTGAGTTGGATATACCTATTTTAATAGTAAGGAATTGATCTAAAACCAATTTGAATCTTTTTTCAATGGTATTCGAGGCTTCCCCAAGTAGAATACTATCGTTAACAAATTTGGAATGATTGGAACTTTTGATAGCTAGAGTGAATATGAGAATGGGAAGGCATCCCAAGATACGTTCATATCCAAGTCTTATACTCAAGGCATTAACTACAAAGAAGTAGAGAAAGGGAGATAAAGGATATCATTGACGAAGACTTGGAGAAGCAAGGAAGAGGCTAGTAAATTTTTCGTTAACCAGGGGAGAAATCCAAGGATAACTAATGCAAATGGAACTCCATTGAATAAAAGTGTTGTTGAATCCCACTTTTCTCAATACTTTGGTGAATGCATGAAGATGGGTTACACTTTTGGGCCAAAAGTGGCAATGAAATTTCAAAATTTTACCCTTTTATCGAATTGAAGCCCTCAAAATTCATATAAGCGTTGTGAATTTTGATTTGGAGTAAAAATACAATTCGTGGAGAATTATGTTGTTATAATAATAGTTTTTTCAATAAAAAATTGGTGTCGTATTATATGTAAATTTTCCATTAAATGAAATTCTTGTCCTTGCAAATTTTCGCACATCTTAAAAGGTATGCGTGTGCTCGTGTAGAATAACTTAGTATACAGTGTGTAATTTAAAAATATATATATATATGAGCATGATCTACATGGAGAGAACTAAGTTTTTCATGTTAAAAAGGAAAAATTAATGCAAAATTATATTTTTTATTATTTCTCGAAGTTGTGAAAGTAATATTTCAATTGCATTTTGTAAAAACGTGTTCGTGTAAGGTTTTTTCAACTATTTAAATAAATTAAAAAACCAAGAGTACTCTTTTGAAGAGGACTCCTAAACAAATATAGTGGTGTTTTTTGAATTTTTTTCATTGTGTATATTTTATGTTATTGATTTTTTATTCAACCTCTTTAAAATTGTCCAAAAAATTTCAAGAATTATGTTTAAAAGAAACTAGATGAAAAATATCATATGAATTCGAAAATGTCAAACTCATATTCTATTGGATAAAGGATTCCTTCATGAATACAACATTATCAACTCCGCCACCTAAGGAAAAAATTTCCCTTAGTCCGCTAGGGTACAAAATGGTGTTGCGGAAAATTTTGCAGAAGGGGTTCTGAAATTGTGGTTTTTAGGAGCTCAAAAGCTCGATCGAGCGCTTAAAACGCTCAATCAAGTGCTTAAATTCCAAATTTAAATAACTTGATTGAGGGCTTCCTAAACCCTCGATCGATCCATTTACGTGGTTAACTAGGGGCCCATTCAAGTTATAAAGCTGGATCGAGCCTTTGTAAAAAATAAATTTAAGTCCTTATGTGAATCCCATAATCCCATAATTTAGATTTCGGAATCAATAAAGATCAAAAATTTAATCCGTTAATAATTTAACCAATTTAATATGATATTAGTTTACTAAAAAAAAAAAGTCAACTGGAGCTAGGTTATGAATAACATTAGAAACTTTTTATGTTATTGAACTGAGAGGCACATTCTACAACCCAGTATGGGGGAAATGTGTAACTATGTCTATCCATGCTCAAAATATACCTTGAATTTGAATGGATCATAAATTTACCTTTCACAAAAGTATTTACCACATCAAAATTCCAAATTTGATTACAATTTTTGTTATCACGTCATGTACAAACCTTATTAAATATAATATTATTATTGAAAATATAATATTATTATTAAATTATGAAATCTGATATTAATATTAAAAGTATTAAATTTATTAATTTTAGATTAATATAATATAAAATGTGTTCTATTATAATACATATTAATTAATTAGGATGTATATTAGTTCCAAATATACATGTGAGGGAAGAACACGGACCTAGAGTGATAGATGTGGAGACATAGAGGGAGTGGCAAGGGATATATTTGAGTTAAAGTGAGGGAGAGAGAAGAGGAGTGAAGAAAGAGAGAAGGAGAGGAGAGAGAGAGAGAGGAGGAGGAGAGAGTGGAGGATAAAGAGAAGGAGAGTGAGATGGAGTTGGAGGAAAAGATAGGGAATGGAGAAAAAAAACATAGAGAGAGAGAAAGGTGGAGAGAGAGAGTATGTGTGTATGTTTAGGGGTTAGATAGAAAGAAAAAGAAGGAGATATGGAGAGAAGGGGGAGCGAGAATGATAGAGGGAGGGAGATAGTGACAAAGTTAGAGGACAAAGAGAGAGAGAGAGAGAGAGAGAGAGAGAGAGAGAGAGAGAAAAATGAAGGAAGAGAGATAAGAATTGAGAGGGAGGGAGAGAGAGAGAGATGGAGTTGGAGGGGAAGATATAGGAAGGTAAGAAGAACGACATAGAGGGAGAAAGGTGGAGAGAGAGAGAGGGAGTGACAAGGTAGATGGAGAGAGAGGGAGAGGGGAGAGTAGGAGGGAATAGAGATAGAATGGGAGACAAAGATATATATATATATATATATATATATATATATATATATATATATGGAGAAACAATGTGTATGCTTGTGGGGTGATATAGAGAGAAAAAGGGAGATAAAGATATAGATGGAAGGGGGAGAGAGGGAGGGATGGAGAGATAAATATATATGAAGAGAGAGAGCGTGTGTGTTTAGGGGGATGAGATAGAGAGACAAAGAAGGAGATATGGAGGGAGATACAGATATAGATGGAGGGGGGAGAGAAAGGGAAGAAACTTTCTTGCACTAGATGCATTGATTTTAGTGTAGATGTTGATTTCTATTCCTATTTGATTTCTTACACTAGATGCATTGATTTCTGTGTAGATTTTGATTTCTAATTCTATTCATTTATTGTATTAGATGCATTGATTTCATTAAAGATGTTAATTTCTAATAATGTTTGATTACTTGCATTAGATGCATTTATTTCGGTGTATATGTTGATTCACAATTCTATTGTATTGCTAGCACTAGATGCATTGATTTCAGTGTAGATGTTGATTCTAATCCTATTTGAACGCTTGCATTAGATGCATTGATTTCAGTGTAGATGTTGCTTTCTAAGCCTATTTGGTTTTTTGCATTAGATGCATTTATTTTAGTGTAGATGTTGATTTCTCATCCTATTTGATTGTGTTAGATGCATTCATTTCAATGAAGATGTTGATTTCTGATTTGATGTAACTAGATGTATGGTGTACATTAATTTCAAGGTAATTAGATTAACATTGTGCATTTGTTTCAGTGTAATCACACAAAATTATAGACGATGTGCATTATGAAGCTCTTGTAGATAACCTCAAACAAAATAAAACCGAATAAAACTTATTGGTAACTTTTACATCTCCACATGTTTTAAAATTGAATAGAACTTATTTCAATCATATTTGAGTATTTTTTTTTAATTGAATAAAACTTATTTCAATAATAAGAAATTGATTGAAATACTTGAATAGCTAAGTAAATTTAGGAAAATTGATAACATTATATAAAATTATAGAAATGTTATCATATATTGTTTTTTTGACCTATATTAAATCCCAATATTGACTTACATCATGTTATGCCTAAGGTCTTGTAGATAATCTCAGAAGAAATAATGTTAAATAATTTGTTATTTATATGACGTCTTTTAAAATTGAATAAAACTTATTTCAATCTTATTTGTGTTTTTTATTTATTTATAAGAAATTGAATGAAATACTTCAAAATTTTGACCATGCAATGGTATATGGGTTAGTCACAAAAATTTTCATATAATTTATTATTATTATAATATGGATGACTTTAGAATTCAAATAATTTATTTTTAAAATTGAATTGTAATAACATACATGTTGATTTCATTAAAGACACTTTCTACAAGCCAACATGAAGCATCATGGTAATTCTTTAGATGTTTAATATTGAATTGATACATGATATATTTTAGTTCATTTTAAGTATCAAAGTGACTTGCATCATAATAAGATTGGTACTTATATCATATTATGACTAAGCTCTTGTAAATGACCTCAAAAGAAATAAAATTGATTAAAACTTATTTGTTGTTTACCAAACATCTTTTAAAATTGAATTTAAAACGTATTTCATTCTTATTTGTGTTTTTTAATTTAAACATCGTATAATTTTAGTTCATTTTAAGTATCAAAGTTACATAAATTGATGTAATTAGTTTTATGATTGAATTTAGGGTCCTTACATATGGTATCAGAACTTCCACTCAAACCCTTAGGGCCTATGGGCATTTTCATGTAGAAAACTTCAATTATTTGTAAAATTTCCAATTACTACTTCTATAGCAAAATACTCTCCGAAAATTTATCATCCATGACTACTTCAAAATTCTTAAAAATTTCTATATTTTTTTAATCTCTCTTTGAATTTTTTTCACATAATCCAATTTAATAAATTAAAAGTCAATATTTAGTTAAAGGCCTTATACATAAATATACTTACCTCCCCTCACCAAATTCATCGGTCCACACAAAACCGTGAAAAACATATTTTATTTTTCAACAGTAAATAGATTTAAATTAACTTTATATATAATTGTAAAAGATTAATTTAATAAATTAAAATATTTCTAATAATTATAAATCAAAGTTTTCACAGTTTTTTTTTTTAAATGAAAAGTTGTAGTTCTTTAGTTTTGTGAAATAGTCCAGATTTATATTGATATTTTTTTTTTTACATAATTATTGATTTATATTTAGTTTTATGATTGAATTACAGTGCATTGATTTTTCTAAAATTTCAGATAATTTTTTTTATCAATTGAACTAAGAAAAAAAATTAATAATTTAACTAAAATGACACAAATAAATTATATTATTGTTATTAGATTTCTTCCAGATAAATTATCTATAGTGATTTTACAACAATGATCCATATAAAACTAAATCAAATAATTTTAATTTTACAATCTTAAAAACAAATTATATGATCTATATGTTCTCAATTAACAAATAGTTAGTTCTTCTCTTGATTTATAATCAAGGAAAAAATGACATAAGCTTAAATTCTTAAAAAACCTTAAAAGATGATGTAGTCTAAAAAACTCACAGAATAATTTAGAAATTATGGTAAGATCATAATTTTTTTTGGCAAAGTGTTTTGAAAATTTAGATTACAAGATAAAATATCACTGCAAAGTCTATTCAAATTTTATATTCAATCAAAGATGTTACATACATATTTATACAAGCAATAGTCTCAAAATGGGAATTCTATCTTGGATGTACAGTAATGTGGTTGAGAGATTCTCTCAACCAAACACTAAACTAGAAAAAATATAGTTCTAGATACTTCCTATTATGTAGGAACAAACTCCTTAAATGGGGAATTACAACCATAGACAAGTAGGAATTAAATATTTCTAACTCCCCCCTTTAATGACTACTTGTCATGATGTTAATTCACAATGTCTGGTTGTGGTCAAACATAACAAAGGATATGTCGACGTCCATATAAAAGAGAAACCATCCATCGGAATGCATGGGTACCAACCGCTGCAACCGCTAGTCCTATAGGATGTCTTTCGCATACATGATTCTGTCGACCATGATCACTTCATATATGTACCTACAAATCCACCACCATCGGGCGAATTGCATGTGCAGAACCTCCAAAACAAAGAGAGATCAGCGCCTTTCTAAGCCAAATATTCATGTCCAAATAACAATTGCTAACATTTGCGCTGATTGCGCCTTTCGACGCACCTATCAGATAGAAAAGTGCGCCGATCCTCTTGTGCTCAAACACACCAATATTTGAGACCGTGAGCCAGGCATTACTGCAGTCCACCTGCTCCTGCGAGCACAAAGCTCCTGTGAGCACAAAGCTCCCGTGTACACATGGCCACAAAGGCACTTTTAGCCACAAAGGCGATCCAGCCACAAAGGCTCTATATGTGGTTTCTGGCTCAACACCAACCAGCCACAAAGGCGATATATATGGTTTCTGGCTCACCACAAACCATCACTTTACAGTGACAAAAGATGGTCTCAGGCTGACCATAAACCATTACAAAGTGGTTTTAAGATCACCACGAACTTTCAAATGCCTTTACAAGGCTTACATTCCATACTTTAACATTTTGGAGTTTCTGGGTACATATAATGACCATTACAACAACCATCTAGACTTGCTTATAACATGCTAGGGAGTCTATTCCACAAACCACACTAACTCAAATAAACATCTACTTTGTTGTCCACCATAAACGTTGTTGCTGCTTCATTACCTCCTCTTTCGTTTCTCACATCTTGGGCATCTTTGACATTGTCAATTAAAACTTGGAACTTCACGTTTCACTTGTCATTTGCTAGAGTGGCCAATTCTAACAAAATAACTTTACCTACATTGAGTTAGCTAGGCTCAATAAGGCTCAATAATCTTTAAACATGATTCCAAGAAACTAAATAAAACAAAAACTCTTCACATTAATTTCTTTGTCTCTGCCCGAAGATGATTATTTCCCTAAACACAGGAAGCTAAAAAACCTCCCAGAAATTCCACGTGCTTCCACACCTCTTCTGACACCTGTAGAAGACACAATAATCTATCGACCTCTTTGCTAAACGCTGCATTGTTCAACTTGAGCATGTAGTTGAAGCCAACACCGATTGGTTGCAACGAGAAATTTAAAAAATGAATTGAAACCAAAACAAAAAATCCAACATTCGAGGATTTGGCCCTTCTTAGTGGCCTCGTCCAACTTCTTGACATACAACAATTGAGTGGTCAAATTCAAATAGCAGCAATTACAAATCAATATTGGAAACTCACAAAATCAGAAAAATGTGATACCATGAGTTTGCCACCAGCCAATAATCAGTTCCATTCTCAGTTCCCCATCCACTCAGCTTCACAGCATGTCCTCACCAGACTTGTAATGAGCAGAGTCCTCGTAAACAAGGAAATCAACCTCCACTGGGCCATTTGTATAGACCTCTGCCATGATATCATATGGCTTGGAGTTAATTCTGTAAGCAGTTGCGCTAAAGCGTTTGGAATTGCCCCTCTTGGTTTTCATCTTTGCATTGCTTCACACGCTGGTATTGATGAAGTATGCGGATAATGGATAACCACCATCACAGCCTTCCCCGCACCGGAATCCACAACATGCCACCAGATCATTTTTGGAGAGAGTAACGTTCACTTCATAGTGAATGCAAAACCTATCAGAAAGTTCTTCCACTGCACCAAATGCCCAGCAAGAACCATAGTGCCCCTGATCACAGCGGCCAAGCTTTTCGTGCATCGAATTCCTTCGGCAAGCTACATAGTAAGGGCTACCAACTACATCACTAAATGTCTCTCCTAGTTTGCTGAAGATGGACAGCCAAAAATCTATGCTCTTGAGAGGGGAATCCACGCTTTTATTGGAGAACAAGAAATTCTCTAACTTCGAGTCCCTGTGCATGACTCCCGGTGAGTGACAAGCCTCCACGACTCCGACAATCTTCCTAGTCAAATCGGCAGCCTTGCGCTCGCTGAAGTGGCCCCTCTTGAGAATCTGGTCGAAGAGCTCGCCACCCACTATAGGTTCCAGGGACCACCATATGCGTGTATCAAAAACCTTTCTTCACACTAGCCATTGAAGAAATATTGTTGTAGCAGGAGTAAAAGATTTAATTGTCTTAAAAAACTTTAATTGCAATATATGACCTCGCTACAGAGCATATGAAATGTGCACATGATACTGACAGAGGAAATTTGAAGTCCAATTTCTGAAAGATCCACTTGTTCGTAATAATGACGACAACATTAAAGCACCACCATTGCAGCACAAAAAACACCCGCGCAATGCTCTACTTGTCCTCCATCAATCACCCCCCAAAATTCGAACATAATACGTTCAAGGAAACCTGGTTAAAAAATTTAATCAAGAGATCTAGGACTCGAACCCTGTCAATGACAGACAGAGCACAGCATTTCCGCAGCGTGCTTTAGCTGCACCATGCACCACAATGGGAAGGGACACGGATCCGATCCACGCCTTCTGCTTCCTTCCACAGCCTGCCTGCAAAGAATATTCGGAAGCACGAACGAATGGTTCTGGGCTATTGATCATGAGCCGCTGCCACTGGACAAACCCAAAATGAAGCAGAACATAAATTCCATCCACATAGACCCTCACTGGCTTTTCATTCTCTACATTCTCGTATTTTAACAGATTAAAGATTCAACTGAATCTCCATTCATCCTTTGAAGCCAGTGATCAAAATCACACTTGACACTCCCACCTTCTCCTGTCAAATCCGAAGTAGCTATAAAAAAAAAATCTACCCCAGGCTGGAGTTCCATCCTCATAACCATTGTGGGTAAGTCGTCGCAGCTCGGCACCCATTGAAATTCTCAACAGCTCCAATGATTGTAATTGGAACTGCTTTGTCCATGTACACAATTTGCATGGTGCCTTTATCGTTCACCTTCGTTTTTTCTTAATCGCATCCGATGTTCGCCATGACTGGGGAGATGACAACCATGAATGTTAACAACAGTAGTAACCACGGCTCTATGTATTAATGCTAACACAACGGCCTTCTAAGCTCCACACAGCCCATGGTCTCTACGCTAGCAGATACGCTGGTACACAGGGAAGCGCTCAGGATAGCACCCCGAATCACCAAGGTAGGCAGTACCTCTGAGTCGCTGTGCAAGCAGTGACTCCTCTACATTGCAGCAATCACTGATTATGGTTCCCACTTGATCTGCTCACCTACAAACGAAACTGAACCTCCACCACCACCAATACGTTGCAGATCCAACCCCAACACGTTCTCGTAACAGGCTTATGATGCAAGTTTGCTCCCTCATCGCCGATCCACTCTAAGAGAATCACTCCTCACACAGTGTTGTCAGATAGGCAGTGCTCTTTCTCGAATGAACAAACCCAAAAAAAATAGACTACGAACAAAACTCTCTTATTTTATATTTCCCTCAGCCCACGAGGGGTCGAGGCTCAGGCCCTTATGGCTCTGATACCAAGATAAAATATCACTACAAACTCTATTCAAATTCTATATTCAATCAAAGATTTTACATACATATTTATACAAGCAATAGTCTCAAGATAGGAATTCTATCTTGGACATACAGTAATGTGGTTGAGAGATTCTCTCAACCACACACTAAACTAGAAAAAATATAATTCTAGATACTTCCTATTATGTAGGAACAAACTCCTCAAATAGGGAATTACAACCATAGACAAGGAGGAATTAAATATTTCTAACTTTACAGTGGTTAAACTTCAGTATTTTGGGTGTCCTAAAAGTTTCCTCCAAAATAAAAAAAGTTTTTGATGATGCCAAATCCATAAAAAATGCAATTCAAACACTCCATTTGAATTTTTTTTATCAGATTAAACAACTTCCTAAAAAATAACTCAATAACGAACCTCCCAAAAAAACCGTTAAAGTAAACATATACAAACCATCAAGAAAGAAATTTTGGGGCATATTATTCAAAATATACAAATCGGCAAACAGATCGAAGATATGTTTTCTTAGCAAATTGAGCAGCTGAGGCATGCATACGTACTAAGGGATAATTATCTTTCAAGTGCAATCGGCCATGAACCATGACGTGAAGCATGTGGTATCATTGGATTAATAAACCTATAAGCAGTGAAAAAGGCAAGAATTTATTTTCTCCAGCCCATTATGGTAAGATGTATGGTTCTATGTCTTTAGTATTTATAGGTGTACTAAGTTAACTATTATAAAGTAATAAATAATAACATTTGGATTTTATATATGGTAATAAAATATACATCATTAAATAAATGAGTTTAAAATAAAGTACACATTATTGGTTACACTGAATATAATAATGTTGAGAGGTTTTAAATTATATAAAAAATTAATATTATATATTTCATCTAAAAATAAAATTAGTTAGATTTATTTTATTTAAATTAATAAAAAATTTGGTATAAATATGAGTACAGTGTAAAATTATTGATTAAGTATTTATTTTAGTAGTTAATTTTGGAGTGGATTTATGAAAATTTTAAAATATTAGTGTTATGAACACTAGATGGTTAAAAATAAGCCATTTTATTTTGAATATAAAATAGTCTTTTTTTCGTTATGAAATTAGAAATAAACAAGAAAATGCATGATGAGAAAATGCATATTGAAATTATGACTGAAGTGATGTATTTTAATGTTTACAGTGATATAATGGTTTGGGCAATGTGGTGCATTAACTTGATATTTTATTTTGCATTTATTATCAATGTAAGGATAAGATGTTGTATTTTCATGATGATATATAGATTATTTTATATGATATTATGATTATAATTAATGTACTGGTTGCATGTTCAGAGGTGGTAATTGACAGGAAATTGACAAATGGGCCGAGAAGACCCGTTTATTTGATGATATTGTGGGAGGCCATACGTGCAAGGGAGAATATGTAACATCATATGGGTTGGGGAAAAAATCAATCAACACTATATATGCCAGTGGTTCTTTTGTCTTGTATAGCTCTTGATGGATATCTCTTGAGGGGCTATGGGACCATTTTGAGGAGGTCGAGTACCTAATATTGGATTGGAATGTCAAAGTTTAGAAGGTGCGGAAGGACTTCGATGCATGGGGCTATGCACCTTAGTGAGTGTGGAGGGAATTGGGCTAGCCTTTCAAGATGCCTGGAGTACTGGGTCGGGTACCTGCCTTGGGGCAGATGAGGTCTAAGCCTTGGGGCTATGGTATAGACAGATGAGGCTTTATGCTTGGTTCCGAAAGTTGAGAAAAATGACTTGAGCTTCCTTGGGATTTATCGGTGTTGTGTAACTTTCGATGTCAATTAGTATGCTAGTTCAACAAACGATGTAGGGCTAATGTGAAATAATAAATAAATAAATAGAAGAATAAATTTAAATGATTAAACTTAACTTCGGAATAAAGTTCTTTAAAGAGAGGGTATGTAATGCTTCGTATTAATAATAATATTAAATGAGATAAGATTAATATATAGATAAATAAAACAATAAATAGTAAAGAAAAGATAATGATAGAAAATAAATAATAATATTAAAAAATAAAAAGATAATAATGATAAATAAATAAAAAATTGATGTTCTAAATAAATATATATAAAAATAGTTAGAATAAGTAAAGTTAACATTTGAGGTATACAACGATTGTTCCAACACAAAAAATTGATGGCGAGCGAGTGGGACGTTTCAGGTGCTTTCATCAACAACAACACCAGTTCGAATCCTGTGGGGGTCAAACTTGATGGAACATTATTAGAAGCCGTGTAGCAAATTGAGAGTTCTTTGGGAAGCCTGCAGGAAGAATCTATGTTGCTTGCTGATACAAGTGGAAAAAAAAATGATGTCGAGCACGACTTCACTTGGCCAGAGAAGTATTCAAAGCTGCTTGTGGGATCCATCCAGTTCTATGAGAGGCATGTTTTTCTTTTCTACAAGAATCCCGAGAGTTGGCTGCCTCAGGTGGAGGTCGCTGAGTTTCATCGCTTGCCCAGGATTCTCACTTTGGCGCTCAAAACTCGCAAGAATGAGATTCCAAGAAAGTTATTCACTGGTGTTTTGGACAACAAGGGATGTCGAGACAACAACATGCAACTATATTTCCTTTTGTCGGTGGTCCCTTGTGGGATTCCTAGATGCAACAGGGAACTAAGACTTTTTGATTGGTGGGTCTCCATCTCCTCTCATAAAAAAAACTAGATCTATCATCTTGATTCAGATCTAAAGGAGAAACAAATAGAGAGGAGACCACAACTAGATATATCATCTTGATTCAAATCTAAAGGAGAGACAAATAGAGAGGAGACCACATGGCTTTGCTCTAGATTTGGAGTTGTTTCCAATTTGCATCAAAACCATTAATGAAAAATCGTTATTGCTAAGGGTTCAAAGAATGGATATAGTGAAAGATATTAAGAAAAGAGTAAAAATTAGCTCAGGAATACCAACACCTTTACAAAGTTTGATTTTTGCAGGAAAGAAGTTGGAGTATATGTCGCAACTAAAATATTATGATACTCAGAGAAAATCCACCATTATCGTAAATTTAAGATTGCAAGGTGGTGCCCCATGGGTGAACATGCCACCAGGGAAATCTTCTACATACAGGGGCCTGGTTTCTTTTAAGGACACTTTAAGAGGGAACGTCGCCACACCAGACAAACAAACCCAAATATGAAAATTCTAGATCCATGCCTCGTAGAGAAGATGGAGAAAGCTCTAGATTTGACAATAGAATTACTAGAAGTAAGTGGTATTTTCATTGTTTTGCAAGCCAAAGTTATCATATGTTGATTTAATGGTTTCTTTCCCAAATATGAAGATCTACATCAATGGATCTACCTCTGTTGGACCCAAGAGTGTGATATTTATCTATGTGCAAAATACTTTTTTTGTGGTTCAGTTCGATAATCAAAAAGATCTAGATAGTGTCATCAATGAAGGATCATGGTTTTGCGGAAGGATGGGTCTTTTTTTAACCCCATGGTTCCCCATATTTTATTCCAACACAATGGTGGTATGGAAAATTCAAATATGGGTTAGGTTACATAATCTTTCGCTCCCGTTTTTGCACCAAGTCCTAGAAGGCATTGGGAATTCTTTAGAGAGGTTACTAAAGATATATCAAAAGAGATTGGAAAAAGGTATCTTCACTTCTGCACACGTGTGGATATGGAATTATGTACAAGACTTACAGATTGTGATCACTTGACATGCCAAGAATTCAAGTGGACACAATTGTTAGGTTTTGAAACACTACCTTTAGGTGTCAGATTTTCCATCAGTCTGGGCACTTGTAGAATACATGCCCATAAAT
This sequence comes from Pinus albicaulis, assembly GCA_034641835.2. NCBI lineage: Eukaryota > Viridiplantae > Streptophyta > Pinopsida > Pinales > Pinaceae > Pinus > Pinus albicaulis. The sequence continues at coordinate 487,894,283 of CM076576.1, forward strand.
GAAAAAGAGGACAAATAAATGGTCACAGTAGCAAAATGGGTGGAAATTCCTATATCCATATCCTTCTGATGAAGAATATGAAGAAATGGAGGAGATCCAAAAAAATCCAGAGGCACAAGATCGACAAGACTCCCAAAAGGAGGAAGAAGAGAATGTTAGGTCCTTATAATACTAGTGTAGCCCCATTATTTTAATATTTGTGCCCATGTGGTCCCCATATTGTTATATTGTGACCCCTTAGACTCTTATATATAGAAGGTAGGTTTTTTCGTTTGTATCATCCAATAATTGTACATTTATTTAATGTAAAAAAGGTTTACCCCTTGAAGAGGCTGATTTATAAGTCATTGATCTATCTTTTCTTCTATTTGTGAGTTTCTTTCATAACATTTAGTATCAGAGCTGGGGATTCTAGGGATTCTGTTAGGTCCCTATATTACTAGTTTAGTCCCTTATTGTTATTAGTGTAGCCCTCTTATTGTTACTGTTGTACCCCTGTAACCCTAATATTGTTATTATTGTGCCCTTACATTGTTATTGTTAGGTCGGTTAGGATTATATTATGGGTCCATGGACTCCTATATATAGAAGGAGGTTTTGGTCATTTGTAGCATCCAAGAATTGTTCATTTACGTAATGTATTGGAGGTTCCCTCCTCGAATTGTCTGATTTTTGAGGCGTTGATCTCTCTTTTCTTCTATTTTTGGAGTTGGTTTCATAACAGCTTTGCTTCTTCAAATAGGAGATCTTGGAATTTTCGCTATAATTATTTTTCTACAAGGCTTCAGAAGCTGAAATTTGTACCACATGGAGCCAAAATCTTGATTAACTTCATGTAAAAATTTTAAAGCTTGGTTTGCAACATTTTCAGAGATATGAGCTATGGAAGTTAGGATGTTTTCAGGCTCCATAATTTCATCAGAAATGGGTGACTGGGGGGAAATCATCATAACTTTAGTTTCAGACATAAGATTAGAATTATGTAAAAGGTGGACGAAATTGAACAGACTATAGTTTCTTGTATATCTATTTCAAAGTTGAAGGTCGAAAAACTGACACTTGGCACGTCGTACAAGTTCGCTCTACTAAACCAATCCATAATTAGGTTGTTGTGGGATATCATACATAACTTTGCCTTGAAGAGTCCAAATTAGGCATGACCTATGGAATTGGAAATAAGACTCATAGGGCTAATATATGACCTAATTTAAAATCTTTGGGATTCGAAATCACAGAGATACATCAGGTTCAATATCGAGCTCCTAAAAAGCAAGAAAAAGGTGTGTTTTTTGTTTTAAAATTGCATAAATTTTGTTTGAAGTGATTCCAATGGAATATTGAAGGATTGATATCAGTATTGGGTTCTATAATGTCTCCCAAAATAATTCCACATCCATTAAGTCCTCATAATTCTCTACTATGATTTATGAAGAGGAATAAGTACAATATGATATATCAAAATTATGAGACCAAGTGCAACAAATGTCGCTCTCGCAAAAAGTAATAAAAAATGAAATGAAAGTTAAAATGGATGGTTTGAAGAAAGGAATGGAAGCTAAGATTAATGTCGTGGAAACTAAGATCAATGATATAGAAGAAAAATTGAAAGGAAACATGGAAGACATGAAGAATGATCTAAAATCAGACATGGAAGGTTTGAAGGAAGGTTTGACAAAATTGCTACAAGAAATGATTCTTAATTGCGAAAAGGTAGTAGACGAAACTCATGATGAGAAAAAAAAATGTTAATCATGATTTCATAGACTCTAATGTTGAATTTAAGACCCACCATATTCCAAAGATCGATATGAGGAAGTTTGATGGCAAGGATCTAGTAACATGGATACTAAATATGGAGCAATATTTTTATCTCCATAATGTGAAAAACACACAAAAGGTACGCATTGAAACTTTATATTTAGAACCCAAACAGTATGTATGGTATCTATGACTTTTTCCTTGTAAACCACTTGTCACTTGGTTAATTTTTATGGAGGAAATGATAGCACATTATGAGGACTTCCAAAAATTGAATATCAGGGTAGCAGATATTCCATAGGAGTATAGGATTGATGTCTTCATAGGGACTTTAAAGGATAACATCCAACATGATGTTCGCCTTTTGGAACCTGTTACATAATAATTTGTCACCGTCTCTGCAATCCCTCGTCCCGCACATTGGAGGGTCTTTTCCATGACTTGTGAGTAGTGACATAACCTAAAACCACTTTCATGGCATCCCCCTTGACAAGGACAATCATTCCTCTGAAGAAAGTTTCCTTGGAAAAACCCTAAAAACTGATCCTTTGGCCTTGGCGCGACTAGCCAGTTCAGCACTCGCGCCAAATGGCGCTCTATCCCAGTGTATTGCTCGCGCCAAGCTTAATAAGGATTGTTTTTTTTAAATAAATGGCGGAAGTTTGATTTCAACAAACTCCTGAACGAGTCTCTAAAATAATTTGGGAGGTTTGGTTCCGGATCTCCATGTATGGGAGGTGGTTTTCCACCTATCATGGAAGCTTCCTTGAGGATAGGGCCAATCCCACAATTGTAGGGATCCCAACTCCCCTTCCACCATCTATATAAGCTTGCCATTTTCCCTTAGCAAGCTAGAAGCAAGAGTTGAATCTGTAGTAAGAAGACTATCGCCAAACAGCCTTTAAGAGCCAAGCCGAAGAGAGAGAGCTTTGTCCCATTCCCGACGAGCTTCATTGAGACATGCTCTGCTGTCGACCCCGCCGAAGGAAGATCCAACGTCAGAGCTTTGGGTTGTATCTTTCCTTCGTTAGTATTACTGATAAATGACTTTGATTATGGTTTCATTCATGTGTCTTTGTCTTTGATGCAATGAATTACATCCTCTCTAACTGATGTATGGTTACAAGATTTAGATTCTATGTTGTGTATCATTTTGTTTCTTCGCATGTGTGCAGGTGTTCAGACGTGTTAAGCGGAAGGATCGTGATCTGCCAAAGCGAAGGACGGAAAGCGTCATCCTTTCTTCGACAACCATTTCATAGGACCTGAGGTAGGAAACTCGTTATGTTTTGTCGTTTTTGTAACTAGAGACCTGCGTCACTACTTGTCTGATTGTTTCTAGACCCAATTTGGGCTAGTAAGGATCGCCTCTATCCGTAGAGGAGATTTACCTCTCCAACAGAACCTAATTCATTGGAAAAAACATTCAGGGTGGCAAGAAAAGTTGAAAGCAAAATTATGGCAATAAGGAAATTGACTATAAAGATGGAAATGTTGTTGCTCTTGGCCTTCCAAAACATACAAGGTTGACACCACAAAAATTGGAGGAAAAAAGGGAAAAATGGCTTGGTTAAAGTTGTGATATCAAATACACTAAAGGTCATAAGCGTGCTGAGAAGAAGTTAATTTACATAGATTGTGAAGAGGAGGAAGAAAAGGAACAAGAAAATTAAAAAGAAGAAGATATACACTAGGAACCAACCCTAGAGAAAGAAGAAATGAATCTGACGATATCTTGTAATGCATTGGCAGGAATTACCACTCCTCAAACTCTTAAGATAGAAGGACATATCAAGAAGAGAAAGTAATATTGCAGATTGGTTCAGGTAGTGGCCATAATTTTATTCATTATAAGATAGCCAAGGAATTGAATTGTTTCCTATATCCAATACTAGAGTGTCAAGTGATGGTTGAAAATGGAGGAATTATAAATTTCTCTGGAAAATGCCATAATATCAAGCTACCCATGGGGGGATATGTATTGAATAGTCCAATGCTTTCTATTCCAATGGGTGGTGTTGATGTTGTACTAAGAGTCCAATGGTTACAATCCTTGGGGACTATAGCTTTTAATTTTTAAGAAGTTTTCTTGAAATTTTTTTGGGAAGGAAAGGAAGTTGAATTATGGGGTATTGCATGGAAACCAAGAAAGATAATCAATTATAATGTCATGAAAAGGCTTCTGAAGAAATAAAAATGAGGTGTAATTGCACAACTATGCTCACTACAGGTTCAAGTAGTGGAAGATCACATCAAGAATCAACAACAAGTTCTCTAACTCTTAAAGGATAACCTCACTTTGGTGTAGAATTGAATGAAACAATAGGAAAATCAACATCATAGCAAAAGAATTTTTGATGTAGGAGACTAGGTATTTTTATAGCTACAACCATACAAACAAATGTTCCTCAACCAAGCTAATAAGGATAATAAATTATCACCAAAGTATTATGGTCCTTACAAGGTGTTGCAAAAGAATGGTACTATGGCATACAAATTGGAGCTTATGGAATCTTCCCGAGTGCACCCAGTTTTCCATGTTTCATGCTTAAATAAGGTTATAGGTGACAAGCTCCCAACTCAAACAATATTTCCAGAACTTTAGGAGGAAGGAAAAATCATATTGGAACGTGAAGCTGTCACGGAAACAAGAAATCGACAACTACGAAATCGATCAATTTCAAAGTATCTCATAAAGTGGAAGAAATTACCAGCCGAAGATTCCTCATGGGAGGATGAGAATTTTTATACAGAAGCATCTAGAACTACTCAATCATTGAGGACATCACTTTTTTGAAGGAGATGGGCATGTTAGGTCCCTATAATACTAGTGTATCCCCTTATTGTTATTAGTGTAGCCCCATTATTGTTATTGTTGTTCCCATGTAGTCCCCATATTGTTATTATTGTGCCCCGTAGGTGTAGCCCCATTGTTGTTATTGTTGTGCCCATGTGGTCCTCATATTGTTATATTGTGACCCCTTAGACTCCTATATATAGAAGGTAGGTTTTTTCATTTGTATCATCTAATAATTGTTCATTTGTGTAATATAAAGGAGGTTTCCCCCTAGAAGAGGTTAATTTCTAAGTCATTGATCTATATTTTCTTCTATGTGTGGATATGGACTTAAGTAGAGGACTTCTAGCTTGTGTTCACTTGACACACTAAGAATTCAAGTGGACACAATTGCTATATTTTGAAAAAAATGCCTTTGGGTGTCAGATTTTCCATTAGACTGGGCACTTGCAAAATACATGCCCACTAGCGAAAAAGAGAACAAAGAAACGATCACAGTAGCAAAAAGAGTGGAAATTCCTAGATCAACATCCTTCTGATGAAGAAGATGAAGAAATGGATGATATCCAACAAAATCTAGAGGCGTGATATCAACAAGACTCACAAAGGGAGGAAGAAGAGAAACTAAAGGAATAGGAAAAACAAACAGAGAATTCCAATGACCTCAAGGAGATCCAGATTCATGGAACTCAACACAAGGAAAAGAAAAACAATCAAGGTCTAGGTGGAACAAAGCGATCACATGTTTCTGAGAGCTCAGACTCAAATAAATAAATGTCAGCATTAGAAAAAAGAGATGAGTTGGAAATTGTTATGGCTACTCCATCTCTTGGGGTATGACAAAAATTTCAAAATAAAAAAGGAAAAAAAGAGAAAGAGAGTATATATGGCTAAATGTTTTTTTTTTTTTTTTTTTGGTAGCCTAGCTACTATGAGTGCTTAAAGCACTTTCCTCTTTGTCCTCAGGGACAATATATGAATGCACTTGTGCATATACTTATGTAAATTTTTATTTTTTTAATAGAAAGTTGTGATTTTTCTCCGACGAAAAAAAGAAGGGTAAAGCTAACAAAAAATAAAAAGGAATAAATTAAGAATGAGTTAAATTAAAAAAATGTTGAGTTAAGTAAAACTTAAGACAAATAAATAAAATTTGTGTAGAGTCCTAGAATTGTTTTGTTTTGATGTCCTTTTGTGTCTAGGTTTTCCTTCTTTTCTCATCACTATCAACCTAATAAATGCAATAACCATATGATTTTGACAAGGTAAAACACTTATGTGTCCTATTTTTCATATTTTCTAATATGCCCTATTGTTTTGTTAAAGATTACATTTAGCTACATAATTAACACAATTCTGCAGCTATTTCACATATCTGTAGCTACCTCCATTGATAACAGGGTTTTGGTGCGCCAACTCAGCAAAGGAGTATATGGGTAGTTAGATGATTATTCCTTCATGAATCTCATCCTGATTATTTGAGCCAATTCATCAAGGAAATCACACAGTTACGTGGTCAATGGTGGCATTCAACATGTAGCAGCGCTAAAAAATAGAGTCTGAGAATGTCACGACTTTGTCGATTTTCTTTCCTAGTAAAAAATTGACAGGATAACGATATATATTTAAGTTTCTAATTTTTATAAGGATTCTAAAGAGACCTGTAGGCATAGAGCTTGCATACTGTTTTAAGCGCATTCTATAAAACTACGGAAGCTCTGTGTATTCGGGGCACGCCATCTTTATTTATTTTTAAATAATTTTCTTAGACTTTTATTTTAATTTGAAGTTCCTTTTCATGCATTGATGCATTGTTAGTGTTAAAGAAACCTATTGTGTTGCGGAGGGCCCCTGCATGTAGATCAGGTCATTTGCTTTCAATCTTTCGAATTCTTTTTAATCGCATTAACATTTCATAGTTAGAATTTGATCAATGCTTTGTTTCGTATTTCATTTTCAAGCTCAGTTTAATTAGTTCAATGCTATTTATTCACTTGTTTTGCAGAGTCACTCTTTTATTCTTTCCATATTTCAGATAGCTCAGTTTATTTCTTTTATCTCGTTTACATTCTAGGTTAAAATTGTCATAGATAAAAGCTCTGTTTTTCATAGCATTTTGGTTTAAGTTTCAGTTAGTTTTTAATTCTCATGCTTTCATAAAACTAAGACTTGCACAATATTTCATGCTTTCATAATTAGTTTGGATTTAGTTCTTTGTTTCGTTGCAGCATAAAATCTCAGAATAATTTGATAAAAAAACAAAGTAGAAATTAATCTAACATAGCTTTTGAAAAGAGTTATCTCACAAACCATTTTTAACAACTCAATTCAATTGAAATTAACTATAGGAATAATATTTAACATAGATGATAGATTTCTCTAACTTTACATTGATCCATAGGAATTCAACATTAATCCAAAAATTCAAAAATTAACAAAATTCAAAATACAATCATCACTCTAACGACAAATACTTCTAGCACATATAGTGCACTTGCACTTCATCAGTTTACTGACTTCAGTCGATAATTTATTCTTGCAATTTAAGAACATTAAATTGACTAAATATTTTTGCGTCATTGCCGGGGAAGTGTAAATAGAAATCTTAGAAATAAAACATTATATGCATAGGGAGAGAGATTCTAGAGGTAGGTTTATAGGATGATGAAGAAGTTTGATTCCCACATCATCACTCACTCCACCTCGACCTCGAAGTTCCACACCACCCACTTAAACTTGAATTCCATACGTAGGTGGCCAACATAGACTTCCTAAAATCCTAAGATCTAAAATCCAACCCAGGGATTCACCTAATTCATTTACTGAAGCTTTAATTGAAGAATAAAATCCTCCATCCCCGACCATATGAGTAATATTCTTATCTTGAACAGGATAAAAACTTCTAGGACATGAACTAGAAGTTCTCAGTGAAAAATAAGAACAAGAAACCCATTCAAATTTTCCATTGATAGAGGAACTAGAAGAATTAGAAAATCATGTTGTAGAACCAGATAATTATATTAGTTATGAGGAGTCCATCATGGTTGAAGAGGGAGAAGGAGAAGTACACAATGTAAATGGTGAACAACCTAGGATTTCAGGAGCTAGAGGAGGAATAAAGGAGGTGGAAGAGGAAGAGGTAGAGGTAAAGGTAGAGGTAGGGGAGATCCAGAACTTTCTGGATTCCCTATTCTCGATGAGGATACAACGTATACAATGAAAAATATCTCACCTTCTATCCTCCCTAATTTTCATGGAATAAGAAGTGAAGATCCAAAAACATTTCTCTTTGAATTTGAAGTATTATGTAGATCATATGATTATCTACATGATGCTCAAAAATCGAAATTGTTCCCAGCTACCTTAAAGGATTCAACATTAAAATGGTTTACAAGTTTAGGGACGAATTCTATAGGAACATGGGTAGAAATGACTATGCCTCATAGCATGAAAGATGAATTTTTTTAAATGGCACAAAGGGAAGATGAAAATATTGAAGATTTTGTTGAAATATTTGTTTATAATATTAAAAAGGAAAAAATGAATAATCTAGATGAGGAAACTTTGAAAGCTCTCCTACTCAAATCCATTAGATATGATTGGATTGATCTCCTCAATGTAATGGGAAAATGAGATATTTATCAATTACCATTTGCATAAATTTGTGAGTTATGTGTACATATTTCAAGAGGTAAATCACAGATGGAGAAAAATCCAAGGGATCCCCTCTTATCAAGAATTAATAAATTTGTAGCTGGGATAATTAGTAGGGCATAATTAGGTAATTTGCTTGATAATTTTAAAACAGATATTTTAGGGAGTCTTAGTGAGCAAATTGACACCCTTAAAATACAAAACAAGTAAAACGCTGAAAATGTTGCATTATCTATCTTTTGTCCTAGGTGTAGAAAGAAACATGCTTTGAGAGAATGTCCTTTAGACTTAAAAAACACAGAAATCTATGTAATATGTACAGAGAATCATGATACTAAATATTGACTCTCTATACCAGGTCTTAGGGTTGTATACAGTGAAGGAGGAATGCCAAATCAGGTAGACCCTCTTTGCTCTATTACCAGAAGACCATGGCAAAATCCTCAAAATTTTAATCCTCAATAATTTGCACAATCTTCACAAAGTAATTGGAATTCACCTATGCCATGGCAGCCTTGGGCTCAACCACAACCACAATCTTGGAATAAGGGATGGAAAATTCCTTATGGAAGGTATGCTCAATATCAACAATATCCACCACCCTATCAAAATTTTCCGCCACAATTCTTTCCTCAGAATAATCAATTACCTCAAGCTCAAGTTCAAAATTAAAATCCACAACTCTCTTTACCATTTGCACAAAAACCAAACCAATTACTTGTTCAACCACTTCCAAATTCAAATAATAAATCTGTTTACAACATGGAAGGGAAGAATTCTCAAACTTATATAATAACTCCACTAGATCTAAAAAGTGTTAAATTATGATCTGGTAGAGTATTAGAAAAGAAGAAACCCTTTTTTATATTAAGGAAATAAAGAAAAATTCTCGAAAAAATAATAACAGATCTGAAGAAGAAGAAATTTCTCTTCCTCAGAAAGAAAGTGATCAAACAAAAAATATTCCTATAATTTATGATGATACTCCTATTATAGAACAACCTTCAATATCTATTACAATACCACTTTTTCCTGAAAGTTTGAAAATTGATAAAGGAGTAAAAAAAAAAAATTATATTGCCTGATTATGATATTGGATGAATTGAAAAATGTTTGTATAAAAATTCCTTTATTGCAAGCTATAAAAGAAATACCAATTTTTGAAAAAACAATTAAGGAATTGAGTACTCAAAGATCAGGAAGAAAAAGAAAGGATATGAAAAGAATCCAATTAGTTGGGAGAATTGCAGACATCATGATGGGGAAGGCAAAAATGCAGAAATATTTAGACTGAGGAAGCCCCATTGTGAAAATTCACATCAATGGAACTGAAATACCAAACACACTGATTAATCTGGGAGCAGCCATAAACATAATGAGTAAAAAAATTATGGATCAATTGAAACTTCCTAATATTCAATACACACCAACATTGTTACAATTAGCAAACAGGTTTGTAATCAAACCTAATGGTGTGCTAGAAGATATTTTTGTATCCTTAGATTCTTGGGAATATCTTGTCGATTTCATGGTGTTAACACCCAAGAATAATTTACGAGGACATCCCTTAATTTTAGGAAGACATTGGTTATCTATATCTGATGCTTTCATCAATTGTAGATCAGTAAACATGTTTATCTTAGATGACAGTTCTACAAAGAAATTTACATTATATCTACCTACAAAAACAACAATAGATATAGAAAGTGAAGAATGGATAGATGATGATAATGATATACAACCTATTTTTACTATTTACAAACAAATGAGGAGGTCCAAATTTTAAATTCAATAGAAAATAATGAACCCACCTTCTATCATGACAATAGTCAAACTTTTCAAGAACACTGTAATTCAAATATCTATTATCTAGACAAATGTCTTTACATTCTAAGGAAAAATTTGGAATTTCTTCGATAGAACTTTTTCCAGGAAAAACATTAAATATTAATAAAAATCTCGAAGAATTACAAAAAAATCAAATGTTAGAGACCTTGCAAAAACACTCTTCTTCTTATGCATGGGAATATATGGACATGAGAGGAATTAATCCTAAAAATTGCATCCATCATATCTATATTGAAGAGAATGCTAGATCAGTTAGACAACCCCAAAGAAGAATGAACCCAAACTTGAAAGAAATTGTTAAAGAAGAGCTACATAAATTATTGAATGTAAATTTTATCTATCCAATATTAGACAGTCAATGGGTTTCACCCCTAGTGATTTTTCCTAAGAAAAATGGAAAATGGAGGGTATGTATTGATTGTAGGGAATTAAATAAAGAAACATTGAAATACCACTTTCCACTTCCTTTCATAGATCAAGTCTTATACACATTAGCAGGGAAAATGTATTTTTCATTTCTGGACGGTTTTAGTGGGTATAATCAAATTCACTTAGCACTTGAAGATCAAGATAAAACCACATTTACCTGTCCACGGGTAACTTATTCTTACCGATTACTTCCTTTTGGATTGTGTAATGCTCCAACAACATTCCAAAGAGAAGTTCTTGGAATTTTCTCTGACCTTATTCATCACTGTGTGGAAGTCTATATGGATGATTTCACAGTTTATGGTAATTATTTTGAAGAAGCACTAGAAAATTTAGAAAAAGTTCTAATAAGATGAAAATAAACAAATATTTCATTAAGTCATGAAAAATGTTTTATGATGTTTAATGAGGGAATTGTTTTAGGTCACCATATTTCAGGAAATGAGATAGAGGTAGACTCATCTAAAGTAAAGGCTATTTCCAATTTATCAATGCCAAATTATCAACAAGATGTTAGGATTTTTCTTGGTTTTATTAGATATAGAAGATTCATAGAAAACTTCACAAAAATATCATCCCCGCTCTTCAAATTACTTACCAAATATTGTGAATTCAATTGGGACTCTAATCGCCAAAATGCCTTTGAAACTTTGAAAAAGAAGGTCTCTGAAGCACCTATTTTGAAAGGACCTAATTGGAAATTTCCTTTCCACATATCCATTGATGCTTCAGATACAAATTTAGGGGCCGTGTTGGGACAGAAAGATCTTACTCCTTATGCCATTTATTATACCATAAAAAATTTAACTCCAGTAGAGCTAATTTATACTGTGACCGAAAAAGAGTTTTTAGTTGTAGTGCATGCCATTAATAAGTTCAGAAATTACATCACTGGCTATGAAACTTTCATTCGCACAGACCATTCTGCCATCAGATATCTGATGAACAAACCAATCACTAATAGCATAGTAACCAGATGGCTATTACTATTGCAAGAGTTTAACATCATCATTTGATCGACCAGGAAAACAAAATACAATTGCTCACTTTTTATTCAGGATTAAAAATGATAATAATGATATGCATGTAGAAGATAAATTTCCAGATGAACATCTTTTTGTAGTATCTACTAAATGACCTTGGTATGCAGATATTGCTAATTATTTGGCTACGGGAAAATTACCATCTCATTTGTTTCGCAGAGAAAAGAGGAAAATAATCCAAGCAAGTGCTTCTTACTCATGGATCAATGAAGAATTGTACAAAACAGTACCAGATCCAGGGATAATTTTAAGGATGGAAAATTATCTTGAAGTTTAAAATGCTGGCGAATTTCACTAGTCCCTAATATGTGAACTATAGAATTTTAATGATAAGTTTGTAAAATTATATAAATTTATAATGATTTTATATATATTCTCTATATAATGTTCGCTATTTTTAAGGTAAAATAATTTTATATTGTAAAATTTAGGCGAATCATTTTTACAAAAAAATGGAAATTGGCGAATCTTTTTTTGGACAAAATCATGGAAAATTAGCCCACTTGCGAATATTAGCCCCTAAAATTTTCCATGACCAGATCTCATCATCAGAAGGTGTGTACGAGAAGACGAGATACCTAAGATACTTAAATCTTGCCATGATGAACCATGTGGAGGCCATTTCTCTGACAAAAGAACTACTTATAAGATCCTTCTCTTAAGATATTATTGGACTTCTCTTTTCAAGGATGCCAAAGAATATGTTAAGAGATGTGACAGTTTCCAAAGGATGGGAAAACCTATTCTTTCAAGTGAAATTCCACTGCAACCTCAAGTACTCATTGAACCTTTTGAGAAATGGGCTTTGGATTTTGTTGGTCCAATTAATCCACCTTCCAAACAAAAGAGGTATATTTCGGTATGTACTGATTATGTTACTAAATGGGTAGAATCTAAAACACTTTTTTTTGCTACTGAGAATGTTCTAGTTTCATTTATTTTTTAGATATCTTCACTCATTTTGGTGTCCCAAGGTAAATTGTAACAAATTAGGGAACACAATTCACATCCAGAGCAGTATAGAAGTTGGTGGAATAATATAAAATCAAGCACCGGAAGTCCACTCCATACCATCCCCAAGAAAATAGGTAAGTCGAATCTACAAACAAGGTGATTGAAGCCATTCTCACCAAGACTGTACATTTGCACAGAAGGGACTGAGCAGAAAAGCTTCCAGAAGCTTTATGGGCCTACAGAAATTCATGGAGGAGCACTACAATACATACTCCCTACAAAATTTTTTATGGAAAGCAAGCCTTATTTCCAATAGAGTTCTAGAACCAAACCTATAAAACAACAGTCAAGTTGGGACTTGACTTATCAGAAGCAAAGAAATAAAGGATGGGACAACTCAATGAGCTTCATGAGATAAGGCAAGATGCTATCCAGAAGACTAGCTTGGTTCAGCGACAAAGAGCTAGATGGCATGAAATATATATCAAGGAAATGAAATTTCAACCAAGAGACCGGGCACTACTCTTCAACTAAAAATTCAAGAACTATCAAGGGAAGTTCCAAACTCATTGGCTTGGACCCTATGAGATCGAAGAAGTTTTTGACAATGGAGCAGTTAGAATCAAGACTATTGATGAAGAGAAAATTCCTCTATTAGTAAATGGACACTAACCCAAGATCTATCAAAAGCCAATGACAAGAGAGGAATTTGTTAAGATTTTCCAAAACAACTATGATTTAAAGTTGGTTCAAAAGAATTCTTCTTCTCAACCTTAAAAGTTTTTTTTTTCGTTTTTCTTACCAAAAAAAAATTTGTATAAACATGAAAATGAACAGATTGTTGGCATATTTTATACAAAAAATTCAAGGTGAAAACCAAAATTCTTTTGGCACCTTAAATTTTCTCTTACCCATTTTTCTAAAAATTTCCATTCTTCTAGAATCCCTTTCTCAAAATAATAAGTAAGCTACAAAATTGATGATGTTCTGTAGCTTTGACAGGTTTATGCAGCTTTGACCAGTATCTGCAACCAAATTGAAAGGAAAATTTGATGTTTCAAAAAGAAGTGATTGACTCCTTATGATAAGAGCACCTACAAGAATATGACAACTAAAGGTTAGCAAGCAAAAAAATCAAAGGTATGTAATACTTTAATTTAACAATAGGGGTCAACATATTACATATATGAATTATATGGACATAATGTTACCGAACAAATCAAAATCATTATTGTGAAAGGTGATAGTGTCATGACATATCCCTATAATTCGCCATTTTCGTTTTGCCATCATATCATGATTCAAGTCCTGATTCATTTATTTGATCGTTGCCTCAATCATAACTATGAATGCCTAACAGATAATTCACTCGCTTATAGCCTCATCTCCTATCTGCCTGCCCTCTCTTTTTTCCATCACCATTTGCCTTTTTGCTTCGAAGCAAAACCATACCAAGCTAACTACCTCATCAAGAAAAATAATTTATGGAGGCGAAACATCTTCCAACTATGGGTGTGATTTTCCGAACCGAGCCAACAACGAAGAAATTATTGGAAGGATATCCACAAGCAAGGGAATTATTACAGAAATCACAATGGTTGGACTTCATGGAAAAATTTGATGGCTTCCACAAGGAAGTCACCAAAACTTTTGCAAGGGTTTTTGATGGCGTAGAAGTGGAAATAGGAGATATTAAATTTACAGCGACAAAATCTCTAATTGCAAAAGCCACCGGATTGCCTCTTATAGGAGAGAAATGGTTCAAGAACAGAGGAATCAAAGGAGATGACTGGAGGGTTTTCTTGAAGAAACCAAGCATGGATATTATTGTCTTCAAGAAATGCATCCCCAACTCTGCATTAAAAGGTAAGTGGAGGAATTTGCTCTTAATCATCCAAAAATTTGTTACTTATGAAGGTCGATTCGGATGTGTGTTTTTCTATCATATAAGGCTATTGATGAATTTTCTTTAAGAACATGAAATGAACCTCTCATATTTTTTGTTGAATAGTCTTAAAAAGATGTCAGGAATGTTCAAAAGAGAATTCAGTTCATAGAAAACACAATGTATCACCATGGGTTAGTTAAAATAATTGTTGAATTCCATCTTCAAAGTATAGGGGATACATGGGAAACCTTTCTAGTTAGAAATCATTTTGAAGAAGAAACAAATGAACAACTAAGTAGTAGCAGAATTGAGAAGAAAAGGAAGGTTGAGGCATCATTGGAACAATAACCACAACAACAAAAATATTTTTCAAAAGACGACATACCAATTATAGAAATTTTAAAGAAAATAAATACAAAAGATGTTAGAAGAAAGAAAACCAACAATAAAACAGAGATTTCACCCCAGAAAGTGTTGGCTCCCCATGATTTGCAAGAATGGCAAGAACAAACTCTGTAGGGAACCACATCAAAACCACTTTGGAATCCTAGGACCTAGCCTTCCTGGACTTCGAGAGGGATCTCTCTATGTAATTGTTTATAGATGATATGTCTTTGTGCTTTTGTTTATGATGTTAGGCTAGTTATGAAGTTCTAAGGACTTGTTTGTTTTGATTGATTGATGGAAAGGTTGATAGATCAAATGGTGTGATTATTTGAAGGAATGTTTCAGCTAAATAGATAGGCCATGAGAAATATTAATCCATTGGGTTATGGGGTCATAAAAGGATTTAATTGTTCATCAACTCTGCAAGGGTTTTCATAGGGCAAGCTAATTATATTAACTGGATCTCTTAGATGATATGGAATATAAAATGACAATAAGTTGTGAAGGCAACAAAACTAAAAGTCAGTTAAGAATCTTTTAACTCTACTTCAACAAGAAAAGCCTTTCAAGTAACTGTTTGAGGCAAACCAAAGGACAGGGCATACCATAGACTTATTTAGCCAAAATTTAATAAGCAAACCTTTAATATAACAATCCAGCAATCCTAGAATTACTTTCAGACAAAGAAAACATTTAAGATAACAGTGAGTGCAACTAAAGAGCAGGCTAAACCTATCTTCTTTAACTAAACACTCTAAAGACCTTCAAAGCAATAGTTTGAGGCAGACATGAGGACAAGGCATACCATAGACTTCCCTGGTTTAGACACTACAAAGTATACTTCAAGGAAAGGCCTTAAAAACAATATTTCAAGCTACACCAAAGGACAAGGATTACCATAGAATTCTTTGGCCTGACTCTATTAAATCATTTCCAAGACAACAAGCTAGGTGGAACCAGAGAGCAACTGAGAATTCTCCAATCAGACCTTGCAGAATAAAACATTGAGATAAATAATTCAGACAGAAATAGGGTGCCAAGACAACATACCCTACTATAAAATTCATGTTCTTTTATTAGAGAAATAATGGACAGAATGGGAAACAGAAGGAAAACAATGACAAAGAAGGAAAACTTCACCATTAACATAGCTCAAGAATCTTGTGAACGTGCTTGTATTACTGATGTTTAAGATAGTTACTTTACTCCAATACAATAGATCTCTACAACTCGATTTCTCAAATCTAGCCTAGCAGTCCTCAACTAGCTCAGCAACAGAAATTAGTCAACTAACCAACCAACCAACCAACACTAAAAATGAAGCTTACATGAAGTATTTATCTACAAAATGAGGAGGTGATCCTAAGCTAGGGTTTCAGATGTTATTTATTACAGCGTTAATGCATTTTTTACCTTTGAGACCATGCAAGGCCCAAGGCAAAATATCTGAGAGTGATTCACTGAAATAATAACTCCTAACTTAACTTCTGAGCTATCTTTGGAAAATATTTGACTTTAAGGCTTTCTCAATAATTTTATCAATAACTACTGGGTAGATGAGAAATATATCTCACTGTTTGTAATAACTGTTGATGCCTTTATTGAAAGAAAACATGTTGTAGGTGTCCATGTGTGTTTCTGAAGGAGTAAATGCCTTGGGTTGAGTTATTCCAATCTGCCTCTGTATTGATCTCTCTTTATTTTATCCTTTAAACTCTGTTTAGGCCTTAAACTTGGATTTTTCCTTTAACTTTCTGCCTTACTGTCTTTTCTTTAATTCTGCCTCCATCTCTGTTTTGTGACTAATCCTTTTAATTTGTCCTTTGATCTATGATTAGCCCTTTAATCTTCACTGCTACGGTCTATTGACTGTTTTGTCTTCCTGTGCCCGTCTTTGTTTGTATTAAAAACATTTTGAGTTTTCTTTGGTGCATTCGAACGTGCATTGATGGTCATGATCCATCTATTTCATTCGCTAATTCTGCGCTCTTAGTCCTTTGAAGGGTATATTCACTGGATCGTCACCCAGGGATCCCATCGAAAACTATTTTAGGACCTTTAAAATGTCATTTCTTGCATTTCTGCCATGAAACCTGCACAATAAAACAAATTGTAAGTTTAAAACCTACAGAGGAAGATTTTCTGCATTTTTTGGCGTTTGTGGGCTTCTGGAGCATTTTGCAGAGGTTCGTGGTGGAGGAGGGCTTCATCGCGAAGGCAGAAACCTTTGGGAAGTTTGAATGGCGGCGATGGTATTATATTCTAGCGTGAAGAGAAAAGGCGGTTTTTGCAAGCGAAGAGGGTAGTTTTCACACGGAGGGAAGGGCAGTAATGGTTTTTGGGAATCGGGTGTGATTCCATTCACCGCTCGACGTGTGGCAAAGGAATACCGCCTATTTCGCGCGTTTTTGAAATGCTAACCCTGGCACAAATAATGTTGCGATAAGGGCTATGGACCATTGGATCTCGGGGGATGAGATCAACGGCGGTCGAGGATCAGAGGGGACGGGCAAGTCAGAGGGAGTGGGGTATAGATGGACATATGGCGGGTTTTTAATGGAGCGTGGGGTTTAATGAAGAGCGAGGCCCGGGTTTAAATAAAACAAACGAATGTGCCTTTTATTTAAGAAAAAGGGAAGGGTTTATGAAGTGTTTTAACAAGGTGAAGGGGTTTTTTAAAATAATAATAAAGAAAAGGCCTTAATATGTATAAATGGGTCGGGTTTTTCATATTAAAAACAGAGTTTTTAATATAAAAATGGGTTCCAAAAGGTTAATTTATTAACTTAAAAATAATGGAAAAAAAGGATTTTTTTCATTGTTTCAGTGGAAGTAAAGGAATGTGATCAATGTGAGGGGGGTTGATGGGATTTTTAGTGGGGGAAAGTGAGGAGATGAGGGTTTTTTTTTTTTGGTAGGGAAGAGGGTAAAAATGATGGAAATAAGCCCAAAATTACTTCTTTAAGGGTAGCAGGGTGATTTTGAAAAGGTAAACTGAGAGATAGTGAAAAAGGATTTATAAGGATAATGAAGGCAGTGAGATTTCTAAAGATAGCTAATAGGGAAGGAATGTTATCTTTAGCTGCTTGTAGAAAATCCATAGTCACCTAGTGACACTATAGAATACAGGAGGATAACAGTGGCTCCAGCTGGGGAGGGTAGCTCCTTTAGGAGGTGTCAAGAACCTCAGAGTTCAAATCTTTGGAATTTGTAGATCAGTACCTTGAATGCACTTGGCAGATTTTTCATTTCTTCCATTGTTGATTTGTTGTTTTTCTTTGAAGTTGTGATCTCTAAAATCTGAAAAACATGATTACTTCAACTTTTCTAGCATTTTTTCTTCATTTGGGTGCATTTAAATTGGCAAAACTTTGACATCATTTTTTCTTTTTGAAAGCACAGACTATCTAATTCTACACTTATATCATCCAAAAGCTTAGATTAGACTGATGAACTCTTTTATTCTTTCCCTAATCTACTTATCTGTCAAGATTAAATAGTTTGAAAGATTTTCATTCTCTATTCTATCAACATGAAATTGAAAACATGATCAAATCAGGATTAAGCAGTTTGATTTTTCATGAGTTGTGGCATTTTGGACAAGCTGCACACAAATTTATTTTTGCAAAAAGTAAAAGTAAAACTTGAGGGCTATAATTTGGACTTTGTCATTCATCCCTCTCTTTCTTTCTTGGTTCATATTTGAACATTGGAACCAATATCCTTTCCTAATCTAATCTACTGATACGCCAAGTTTAAACAGTTTGACAAATCTTCATTCACTAACCTATCAACAGAGATTTAAAACTTGTTCAATCATGATTAGGTTGTATGATTGAATAGGAATTCCTCTTCAAAAGTAGTGGAATTTGGACTTGCACACTTTCAGAAGTATTCTTTTTGGCATGGGACTTCTTCTTCTTCTTCTTCTTCTTCTTTTTTTCTTTTCTCTGCCCTCTTTTCTTATTTTCTTTGTTTTTATGTTTATTTCTCTGATCTTTTTCTTCAAGCAATGTTATATACAATGAAGGAAGCTTCAGACTAATATTTTCAACAAAAATAATTCTAGAGCATCCTGCCATTGACAGGACCTCCAAATAATTATGTTCCATCCATGTCTTGTAGGAAAAATGCATTGTTACCTCTTGCAGAATGGATGATGTATGGACCTTTCCATAGATTTTCAAATTTTCCATGCTTGCCTTTGTCTTCTCTTCTTGAGTCCCACTTCAACACTTTGTCACCAATGTTGAAATAATTTGTCTTGGTTCTTTTATCAAACAACTTCTTGATGTTTTACTGTACTTGTTGTACAGTTATGTTGTATACTTCTTCTCTGGTTTGCTGCAGCTGGACAGTCTGTTTTATTCTTCTTAGCATGTCATTTTCTTCAGACTGTGATTCTTGGATGAGCTTCATCACTGGCACCTCTAAACTTGTTGGAAAAATTGCATATGCTCCATACACTAGTTGATAGGGAGACATTCCAATTGATTTTTTATTTGTTAATCTGTCTGCCCATAGTGCATGTACTAGTTTGTTGTGCCATGATTTTTGTTTTCTTCCAGCAGCTTTTTAATGTTGTTTACCAAACTTTTATTTGAGGATTCTGCCAACCCATTACCTTGAGGGTAATAAGTTGTAGAATGACCCAATGTAATCTGATATTTGTGGCAAAAATCCACCATTTTCTTGGATCTAAAAGCAACAACATTGTCAGTGATAAGCTTTCTAGGACAGCCAAATCTAGACAAAATGTGGTTTTCAAAGAATTTGATGATTACTAAGTCTGTGGCAGTTCTAGAAGGGATAGCCTCTTTCTAATTTGTAAAGTAGTCAGTTGCAGTGAGGATCCGTTTGTGTTGAGCAGAGGAGGCAGGGTGGATTTCTCCAATAAAATCAAGGCCCCATTGTTGAAAAGGAGCTTCAACAGAAATAGGATGCAAAGGTAATGGCAACAGTTTTCTCTTGCCTTCAAAGATTTGACATTTATGGCAGGTAATTACCATTTTATGGATGTCTTGAAAGAGGGTGGGCCAATAGTAACCAGCTCTAAGTATTTTGTTAACAGTGGTTTTCCAATAAAGGTGGCCTCCACATTCTCCTTTATGAAACTCATGCTTGATCTTATCTGCTTCATCCTCAGGCAAACATTTAAGCAATATACCACTAGCATTTTTCCAATATAAAACTTCATCTAAAATGCAGTAATTCACAACCTTTAATTTTAAGAATCTAGCATTTGTTTTAGACAAACCAGGAGGAGAATTAAGATTAAAAAGCACATATAAAATATCAACATAACAAGATGAATTGAGAAATGATTCTTCAATAAGTGGAGTTGCCAACTCCTCTTGTTCATCTAATGCATCAATCATATTCATGTCCAGTGCTTGAAATTTGTTTCATCCATGAGTTTAGCCACTCCTTGTCCTTTGATTAGTTTAGTGGGCATGATTTCTAGATTATATTCTAATATAACAATAATCCACTTACCTCTTTTTCCATCGAGATCTTGTGTGAGTATGTCTTTTACCACTGAGTGGGGCACAAATGCAATGATGTGTGAGTGTAAAATGTAAACTTTGAAATCTTTCAATGCCTTGATTAAGGCAAAAGCTTGTTTCTCCATTATGTTGTATTTCAGAGGTGCATCTCTTAATGCCTTGCTGGAAAATGCAATAGGTTGTTCCTGTCATTTTATATTTTTCTGCAATAGGACAGCAGCAACTGTATGTTATGATGCAAAGGAGAATATGAGAAAGTCTTTGGTAAAAGCAAGGCTAATTAGAACTAGTGTTTGGGTAAGTGCTTACTTTACCAATTCAAAGGATTTCTTTGCTTCTATGGTCCATTTGACTCCTATTTCTCTTTTCAGCATGTTTCTTAGGAGTTCTGCAAGGCTTGGTATGAACCTTCTTAAGAAATTTATCTTTCCAATGAAAGATTGTAGTTCTTTGATATTCCTAGGATGATTGATTTGCAATATTCACTCAATCCTTTTTGGGTCAATCTTTATCCCTTCTTCAGATATGATGTGGCCTAAAAATTTTCCTTCTTGAAGACCAAATAGAGTTTTTTTGGGATTTAAAGATAAACCATACTTTCTACATTTTTCAAAGACCTTTCTTAAGTGAGCTAGGAGGTTTTCATCTATTTTATAATATATTGTGATGTCATCAAGGTATATCACAATGAAGTAACCTATTTCTTCTGAGAAAGCAATGTCCATGGCTCTTTGAAAGGTGGCACCAACATTCTTTAACCCAAAAGACATTTTTACATACATGAAGGTGCCCCAGGGTGTAGTGAAAGTTGTCTTGTGTTGATCATCTGGGTGTACTAGCACCTGATTGTATCCTAAAAATCCATCTAGCAAAGAAATTCTTTTAGACTCAGCTACACTTTGTAAGATGTGATCCATTTTTGGTAAAGGGTAG
Organism: Pinus albicaulis; assembly: GCA_034641835.2. Classification (NCBI taxonomy): domain Eukaryota; kingdom Viridiplantae; phylum Streptophyta; class Pinopsida; order Pinales; family Pinaceae; genus Pinus; species Pinus albicaulis. The sequence continues at coordinate 487,915,481 of CM076576.1, forward strand.
TTGTCTGTTAAGGAGGCTTTGTTTAAATTCCTGAAGTCTATGCATAGCCTAATTTCTCTTGTTTTCTTTCTCACTAATATAAGATTTGAAACCCATTCTGAGTATTTCAAAGGGACTATTATTCCAGCATCATACATTTTCTTAATTTCTTTCTCAACTAGGGGTAGTTGTACAAGGTTTATTCTGCGCAATTTCTGTTTAAAGGGCTTATTGTTTTCTTTGAGAGAGATCTTATGTTGGATTATCTTTGTATCATATGACTTTAAATTGTCATAACTCCAAGCAAAAAAATCAGTGAATTGTTTAAAAAGCTCAAGATATTTCTGTTTTATATGAGCTGGCAGTGTTTTGGACAGTTTTATCATTTTGGGTTTTTGTTCACTGCCTATATTGCACTCTTCTATTTCAGCTTCAATGGGTTCCATTTTTGGCTTCCTAGCAACATCATTAAAGTCAAACAATTCCTCTATAGGAACTAGCCCCTTTGGCAAGTTCTCATTATTAGACTGTAGCACCTCAAAGTCTTCTTTTTCTAAATTAGTGCACAACTCAGTTTTATGTGTGTGCTCTTTTGTTAACAGAGTTATATCAGCATTATCAGGAGGTTCTTCTTTGTAAGATTGTTCCTCAGCAGAGCAATCTTCTTCATAATTTGATTTCGGATTTGGCACTTCAAACACATTCTGGACTGCAGGAAATCTTCTATTTGTTTATTTCCTTCAAAAACTTGCCAATATTTTATGTTATTAGGAACTATTGGTCTATATTTGACTTGGACTATGTATTGCTTGTTTTGATAAGGTTTTTGACATGTGCTGACTGCAAATGCTAGACCATTGGCAAGGATGTTTTGATTTCTAGGGGAAAAGGTAAGGTCATATTCTGTGAATGTTTTCAAGAGGTCAAGGGCATCATCCCTATATGCTTTTAATATAGGATGATTAGTTGTGTATTCTCCCCTAATCTGCCTAATGACTAGCTCAGAATCTCCATGGACAGTTATCCTCTTGGCTCATAGTTTCTTCAGCAGTTGTAGTCCTAGGAGGAGTGCCTCATATTCAGCTATGTTATTTGTGCATTGAAAGTTTAGCTTGTATGAGTGACCTTCTGCATGATTTTTCTCTTTGTTATGCACCCATACACCTGCTCTTGAACCAATCTTGTTACAAGACCCATCAAAGCTCATACTCCAAAGAGGTTCAGTTTTAGATTTGTCACTATGTTGTTTACTATGCTGTCTTTTAGGATCCTTACTATGCTTGTCATTGTTTTGTCTTTTATGGTCTGCACTATGTTGGTTAATTTTTTGTTTGGACAAACTGTTTTGACGGTTCTTCCTCTTTTTCCTCTTCTTCTACAATTGTCTTCTCATTTTCTACTATTTGTTCATTAACATTTTCATCATTGTAAAGGATAAATGAATCAATATTAGTGTGGATAGAATAAAGAGGGAAGTTATCTGTTTTTTCTTGACTGCTAACCATGAATTTCATGTGAGTTTCCCTATATAGTCTTCTTGGTTGACTAAAAACATGGATGGTAGCATAGGTCATATCCATTTGGAGGCTGCCTTGGATTTTGGCTCTCCATGATTTTGAAAGTAGCATGCCATATTTACGAGGAATATCAACTACTAAAATGTCCATTACTAGGCTATAGGCTGGTATTTGTGCTAGATTAACACATAAATCTTTGATTAGGCCTAGAAATTTAACTCTACTGGAATCAAAAGAGTATAAATCTTTGTATGGTCTATTTATCTCAAGGCCTAATCTCTCCATTACTACCTTTGGCATAAAGTTGTGTGAAGCTCTTGAGTCTAACATGGCATTATGGAGAATTTTATTATGGATGTTTAAACTGACATAAAATGGAGGAACACTTCCCTCTTGAAATTTCCCTTCTACTTCTGGTCCAAACAAAAGCTTGGGTTTGTCATCATTTAAATTTATAGAATCAACATTTTCTCCTATGTTTATAGCTTTCAAAAGTTGAGATTTATATACATCTTAAGTGACTAATTCAGAAAGAGGAATGGAGATTTTAATCTTGGAAATTTCATTCTCTATACTAAAAGGTGTCTGAGTTTTTGAAACGTTCAAATCAGCTTTTCCAGACACTGTTTTCACAACAATTTCAGCTTGCTTGTTTTTATTATGGAACTTAGTTAAAACAGTTATATTAGGAGCACTAGCTGTGTTGCTAGTGCTACTTTGGTAACCACTGTGTTTGGGACTAGGTTGGTTGTTTTTTTTTTATTCCTTTCAGAACTTTCAGCCACTGTGTTTGAATTTTTTTTCTGTTTTTTTGGGAACGTTTTCAGGGGTTTTCCTAGCAAAAATTTCAGAGGTCTTTCTTTTGGGAGTGTCTTGGTTTTTATTGCTCCTGAGGTCATACTATCTATGTACTTCCATGATGGCATTTTCAAAGCCTTGTTTGTAGTCTTCAGATTCTAGGCTTTCTTCCTCATTTGGTGTAAATATGCCTTGTTCTTCCTCAACGAGGAAAACAATATCCTCATTATTTACTCCCATTAAATTTATGTGGTTTTTCTCTGTTTCTTCAATTACCCCCTCATCCTCATCAGTGTAGTTTTCTTGGAAAGGAGGTCTGATTCGCTGATCAGGACCTCTTTGACTTATTTGAGGGGGGTTTCTTCTAAAGTTCTGGTTTTGGTTCCGATTTTGGTTTCTATTTTGAGGAGTTGTTTGGTTTTCTCTAGGATAAACTCTCTCATTCATGTTTATTATCTCCATCATCCTCTCCATGGTTTTTACTAAGTTATCAATATTTGTATCAGATGTGGAGGGTACAACTTATTCCTTATATGTAACCATTTTTTTCATTTTTCTTTCTAGCTCTTTTGGCAATTAGATTTGCCTCTACACTTAATGCTCCCTTTTGCATGTCTTCTAATGTGAGAGGTTCTCTTTCTCTTAATTAATAGGCCATCTCTAGGTCAAAACCATTAGGAAATTTCATTAGAGCTAGACCTTGTGGAGGTTTCATATGTACAGGCAGGGCATTATATACACTATTGAATCTAGTGTAGTATTTTTGGACACCCTCTCCAATATTTCTCTTAATGTTTTCATACTCTGATAAGATTTGGAGAGGGTTCTTCTTGACTTCCCATTTGTTTAAGAACAGTTGATGAAAAGTAGGGAGGTCATTTATACAGTTAGGGGTTAAGCCTTTAAACCATTTTCTTAATTCTCCTCCTAAGCTTTGAGCAAACATTCTAAGTTTAACAGTTTCATCATCTATTTTTTGTCTGTCAAAGTAGTCATTCATTCTATCCACATGTTGTTGAGCAGTAGTAGAACTATTAGCATCATATAAGGGAATCTTGGACTGGTAGTCCTGTGGTAGAACAACTAAAGGCAATGGTAGAACTATTGGAGCATACCATGTTGCCATGATATGTGGTTGGGGAAAGAATGGAGGGTTAACAAGTGGAGGATTGACAAAAGGAGGTACAGGGTTAAATGGAGGAAGGTGAACAGTGGGGGATGAAGTTAGTACAATGGAATTCTGCTATAAGGTGGATAGGTCTAAAAATATCTGGGTTATCCAAATTTGAGATCTAGTCCTAGACAAGCTTTTCTTTAGGGGTGAGTCAGATAGGATATTCTGCAAGTCTTTAAGGTTTTTAGGTAGGGAACTTACTTTGTGGATTGGTTTTCTAACAGTTGGGTTTCTAGATCTAGGAGACTTCCTAAGGATGCTTTCAAGATTGTCAACTATTGCAGGAGGATTTGGGTCTGGATGAGATCTGGTATAGATTCTTCAAGAAGCCATAATTTGGACCCAAAACCAGAAAGGTTGAAAGTTATAACAGTTTTAAAGGACAAACCAATCTGTGAAAGAATACTTAATCCACAAAGTATTCTTGACTGGGTTTTGTGATGTTTTAATGATAAAATTATTTTCCTAGTGGAGTTTATGGAAAACCAGTGGAGTCAACAGGCCTACTGACAACCAGTGGAGTCACCAGGTGGAGGATTTTTAGATTGTTTTATGGCTGGTTGTTGTCCACCATTACCAACTAGATACCATTATTGGCTAACACTTGATTCATCTAATTTAAAAATGAGGTTTTTTGAGTTTTATGAGTTTATATTTTGTTGTTTATTACTCAGAAATCCCCAGTATGGTCGCCACTATGTTGGCTCCCCGTGATTTTCAAGATTGGCAAGAACAAACTCTGCAGGGAACCACATCAGAACCACTTTGGAATCCTAGGATCTAGCCTTCCTGGACTCAGAGAGGAATCTCTCTATGTAATTTTTTATAGATGATACGTCTTTGTGCTTTTTTTTATGATGTTAGGCTAGTTATGAAGTTCTAAGGACTTGTTTGTTTTGATTGATTGATTGATAGGTTGATAGATAAAATGGTGTGATTATTTGAAGGAATGTTTCAGCTGAATAGATAGGCCATGAGAAATATTAATCCATTGGGCTATGGAGTCATAAAAGGATTTAATTGTTCATCAACTTTGCAAGGGTTTTCATAGGGCAAGCTAACTATATTAAGTGGATCTCTTAGATTAGATGGCATATGAAATGACTATAAGTTGTGAAGGCAGCAACACTAAAAGTCAGTTAAGAATATTTTAACTCTACTTCAACAAGAAAAGTCTTGCAAGTAACTGTTTGAGGCAAACCAAAGGACAGGGCATACCATAGACTTCTTTGGCCAGACCTTAATACGCAAACCTCTAAGACAACAACAATCCTAGAATTACTTTCAGACAAAGAAAACATTTAAGATAACAGTGAGTGCAACTAAAGAGCAAGGTAAACCTATCTTCTTTAAATAAACACTCTAAAGACATTCAAAGCAACAGTTTGAGGCAGACCGGAGGACAGGGCATACCATATACTTCCCTGGTTTAGACTCTACTAAGTATACTTCAAATAAATGCCTTAAAAACAATATTTCAAGCTACACCAAAGGATAGGGCTTACCATAGACTTCTTTGGCTTGACTCTATTAAATAATTTCCAAGACAACAAGCTAGGTGGAACCAGAGAGCAACTAAGAATTATCTAATCAGACCTTGTAGAAGAAAACATTGATATAAAGAATGCAGACAGAAATAGGGTGCCAAGACAGCATATCCTACTCTAAAAATTTTGTTCTTTTATCAAAGAAATAATGGAAAGAATGGGAAACAAAAGGAAAACTTCACCATTAACATAGCTCAAGAATCTTGTGAATGCACTTGTATTACTGATGTTCAAGACAGTTACATTACTCCAGTACAACAGATCTTTGCAACTCAGAGCTTTCTCAAATCCATCCTAGCAGTCCTCGACTAGCTCAACAACAGAAATCAGTCAGCTAACCAACCAACCAACCAACACTAAAAATGAAGCTTACATGCAGTATTTATCTGCAAAATGAGGAGGTAATCCTAAGCTAGGGTTTCATATGTTATTTATTACAGAGTTAATGCAATTTTTACCTTTGAGACCATGCAAGGCCCAAGGCAAAATATCTGAGAGTGATTCACTGAAATAATAACTCCTAACTTAACTTTTGACCTATCTTTGGGAAATATTTGACTTTAAGGCTTTCTCAATAACTTTATCAATAAATGTTGGGTAGATGAGAAATATTTATGACTGTTTGTAATAATTTTTGATGCCTTTATTGAAAGAAAACATGTTGTAGGTGTCCATGTGTGTTTATGAAGGAGTAAATGCCTTGGGTTGAGTTATTCGAATCTGCCTCTGTATTGATCTCTCTTTGTTTTGTCCTTTAAACTTTGTTTAGGCCTTAAACTTGGATTTTTCCTTTAATTGTCTACCTTACTGTATTTTCTTTAATTCTGCCTTCATCTTTGTGTTGTGACTAATCCTTCTAATTTGTCCTTTGATCTATGATTAGCCCTTTAATCTTCACTGCTGTGGTCTTCTGATTGTTTTGTCTTCTTGTGCCTGTCTCTGTTTGTATTAAAAACATTTTGAGTTTTCTTTGGTGTGTTCGAACGTGCATCGATGGTCATGATCCATCTATTTCATTCGTTGATTCAACGCTCCTTAGTCCTTTGAAGGGTAGATTCACTGGATCGTCACCTAGGGAGCCCATCGAAAACTATTTTGGGACCTTTAAAATGCCATTTCTTGCATTTCCTCCACGAAACCTGCACAATAAAACAAACTGTAAGTTTAAAACCTGTGGGGGAAGCTTTTCTGCATTTTTTGGGGTTTGTGGGCTTCTGGATCATTTTGCAGAGGTTCGTGGTGGAGGAGGGCTTCATCATGAAGGCGGAAACCTTTGGGAAGTTTGAATGGAGGCAGCGATATTATATTCTGGCGTGAAGGGAAAAGGCAGTGTTCGCAAGCGGAGAGGGTAGTTTTCGCACGGAGGGAAGGGCAGTAATGGTTTTGGGGAATCGAGTGCGATTCCATTCATTACTCGATGCGTGGCATAGTAATACCCCCTATTTCCCGCATTTTGGAAATGCTAACCCCGACGCAAATAATGTTGCGATAAGGGCTATGGACCGTTGGATCTCGAGGGATGAGATCAATGGTAGTTGGGGATTGAAGGGGACGGGCAAGTCAGAGGGAGTGGGGTTTGGATGGACAGATGCTAGGTTTTTAATGGAGAGTGGGTTTTAATGAAGAGCGGGGCCCGAGTTTAAATAAAACAAACGAATGCGGATTTTATTTAAGAAAAATGGAAGGTTTTATGAAGGGTTTTAACAAGGTGAAGGGGTTTTTAAAAAAATAAATAAAGCAAAGGCCTTAATATGTATAAAGGGGTCGAGTAAAAAAACATAAAGGGTTGGGTTTTTCATATTAAAAACATAGTTTTTAATATAAAAATGGGTTCCGAAAGGTTAATTTATTAACTTAAAAATAATGAAAAAAAAGGAGTTTTTTCATTGTTTCAGTGGAAGTAAAGGAATGTGATCAATGTGAGGGGGGTTGATGGGGATTTTAGTGGGGAAAAGTGAGGAGATGAGGTTTTTTTTTTTTTTTTTAGTAGGGAAGAGGGTGAAAATGAGGGAAATAAGCCCAAAATGATTTCTTTAAGGGCAGTAGGGTGATTTTGAAAAGGTAAACTGAGAGATAGTGAAAAAAGATTTATAAAGATAATGAAGGTAGTGAGATTTCTAAAGATAGCTGATAGGCAAGGAATGCTATCTTCAGCTGCTTGTAGAAAATCCATAGTCACCTAGTGAAACTGTAGAATACAGGAGGATAACAGAAAGAAAAGCCTAAAACTCAAAATACCCCTATCACAGGATTAATAAGAAGTACCAGGCTAAACAAAGTAAAATTAGTACCCTCAAAATATGTAGAACACATTGATTTGGAGGTAGAAGAAAATTCAGTAAATTCTCCAAGAGCATCACGACCTACCTACATTTCACCTCCTCGGAGTCCAGGACAAAGTTTAGGTATTGATCTCGTACAACAAGAGATTTATGATTACATAGAATCATTGGAGAAAAGAGAAGCGACCAAGAGACCAATTCCCAATCAAGAAGAAGGGAAGGACCCGTTTAATGAACCATAAGAACCTCCAGTACTCGACATCCTAAAAAATGAAATGTTCGAATTAGAGACATTAAATAGGTATATTACAGGTGAAAATCAATCTTTGAAAGCTCATAATTAAGTTCAAATTTCCAAGAGTGATAACCTCCTCCTACATTTAAGTCTATGGTACAAAAATAACAAGAAATTGAAGGAAGCAAACAGAGCCATGAAGAGAACGATCATTAATCTGAAATACAAAATCCTTATGAAGAAACCAAGGATGGAAGTAACAGGGAAGAGGGTGAAAAAGATAAAATTGTATGTATTGGCAGAAGTGTCCAAGGATATGCAGTAACTTAACAGAGATGACAAATTTTGTGTTTGTATGAGGACATACAAAACCTTCAATGTGGGGGAATGTAAAGTCCCATAATTATTTTGGTTTGACACTCTTTTGCATCCATGTTATCCTTCTTTTCTCATCACTATCAACCTAACAAAGGCAACAATCATATGATTTTGACAAGGTAAAACACTTATGTGTCCTATTTTTCATATTTTCTAATATGCCCTATTGCTTTGTTAAAGATTACATTCAGCTATAGAATAAACACAATTCTGCAGCTACCTCCATTGATAACAGGGTTCCGGTGTGCTAGCTCAGTAAAGGAGTATATAGGTAATTAGAGGATGATTCCTTCATGGATCTCCTCCTGATTATCCGAGACAATTCATCAAGGAAATCACATATTTACGTAGTCAATGGTAGCAGTAAACACGTAGCAGCGCTCAGAAACAGAGTCTGAGAATGTCACGACTTTGTCGATTTGCTTTCCTAATAGCAAATCGATAGGATAACGATAGATTTTTAAGTTTCTAATTTGTATAAGGATTCTAAAGAGACCTGTAGGCATAGGGCTCGCGTACTGTTTTAAACACACTCTATAAAACTATCGAAGCTTTGTGTATTCGGGGCGCACCATATTTATATTTTTCTGAATATTTTGCTTAGACCTTTCTCTTAATTCGAAGCTCCTTTTCGTGCATTGATGCATTGTTAGTTTTAAAGAAACCTAGTGTGTTGTGGAGGGCCCCTGCATGTAGATCAAGTCATTTAGTTTCAGTATTTCGAATTCTTTTCAATCACATTGACATTTCGTAGTTAGAATTTGATCAATGCTCTGTTTCATATTTCATTTTCAAGCTCAGTTTAATTAGTACAATGCTCTGCCTTTAGTTGTTTTGCAGAGTCACTCTTTTATTCTTTCCATATTTCAGATAGCTTAGTTTATTTCTTTTATCTCATTTACATTCCAGGTTAAAATTGCAGTAGATAAAAGCTTTGTTTTTCATAGCATTTTGGTTTAAGTTTCAGTTAATTTTCAATTCTCATGCTTTCATAAAACTAGGAATTGTACGATATTTCATGCTTTCATAATTAATTTATATTTAGTTCTCTATTTCGCTGCAGCATAAAATCTCAAAACAATTTGATAAAAAAACAAAGTAGAAATTAATCTAACATATCTTTTGAAAAGAGTTATCTCACAAGCCATTTTTAACAACTCAATCCAATTGAAATTAACTATAGGAATAACATTTAACATAGATGATAGATTGATCTAACTTTACATTGATCCATAGAAATTCAACATTAATCCAAAAATTCAAAAATTAACAAAACTCAAAATACAATCATCACTCTAACTACAAATATTTATAGCACATATAGTGCACTTGCACTTAATCAGTTTACTGACTTCAGTCGATAATTTATGCTTGAAATTTAAGAACATTAAATTGACTAAACAATTTGGCATGTTGACACATAGATTGTGTGCATGTGGATCTTTTACAGATCCCCTTTGATTTTTGGAAAATTTTGTTCTTTTTAATGGAAAAAAAAGGAGATGAGAAGCATTCAATCTTTATAAAGAAGAATGTTGTAAGACAAAGGATTTTATGATAGTAGCAGTTAATTGAGGGTTCGGAGGTCGATGGTTGTAGAAATATTATGTGCAGTTGAGCCTAAGATTGAATGGAGAGTCATCCCAAAAACTTTGTTGCAATCAGTATGAATCAAATAACACTATGGATCCATCATCGAAAATAATACACATCTTCACTCTATAGGTAGGTAAGTATTCGTTGCTCATGGTTTTTCGAAAATTCTATGCTAAATTAGTTGAATATTTTGTGCGTTGATTATTAATCACATAAATTTATGTAACTAGTTGTATGTTTGAATTTTGGGTCATCAGTAGTAGGGAGAAACAATATTCAGGTTTTTAATTTGATATACTAGAAGGATAGAATAACCAATCTGAAGGAAAATTTTTGTTTCCTCTCTTTTTAGCATGTACACATGGAATGGAACAATCTAGCACATATACTTTCAAAGAAGTAACTCAATATGGAAGAAGGCTATATTTATTTTGAAGGAATACAAGGAAATTAATTAATGATTTGTGGGAGAATCATCATCTCCCCAGGTTAGAAACTGCCACTATAGTAGCATAGTGTAGATTTGTTCACGTCAGCAGGCTTTTGTCAACAATATTGTCATGGATATTCATGCAAATTGGGATTCTCAATAGTTTTCATCATGTCAAAACATCTTTTCTTAACACATTATGCATAAATATCATATTGTTGTGGACCGTTGCTTTTTATTTTTGGTCTATATATCTTCTTATGTGTTTAGTGGATGATGTAGGTATCTTTGGACACTCTATTGTGTAAATTTCCTTATATTATGCTTGTTTGCATTCCTAGAATGAATGGCAATGTCATATAACAATATATTACCAATGTATCTTGGTCATGCACTCCTTTTTATTTAATAGAAAATGATGATATTTTCATTATGGAAAAAGAATGTCGGACCTAGCCAATTGGTGTGACGTGGATTGGTAAATAAAGGTGTGGAATTTATATCTCCTTTGCATGTCGAATAAAAATTCATAGAAATAAAAAATTTATGATAGTGGCATCTCCATTTTAGTGAAAGATTAAGAATGTTCCTATTTTTTTATTTTTTTAAAATGTGTTTTATTATATGCAAAAAAAATATCATAAATTTTCATCTTTTAAAATTTTACTTTTTCATATTATAAAAATAAATTAAAAAATACATAATAAAATTATTTATATAAAAAAAAACATTTAATAATTATATTTCATATTAATAAATCTTTCATTATGGGCATGGATTATATCCTAAAACTACGTTTATTTGGCTAATAGTGCATTTCCTTAGCACATAAGGAAATAGGTTAACGGTCCAAGACCCAGAGGCATTTGGTAAGAGTGAAAGTCTTTCCCCTTACAGACCACTAGTGGGTCATTCTAGGTGGCATGGTTTTCCTTGAATAAAGGTGATGAATCATCCTGCATTCATAGATAGCAGCCAAAGATGGTTTTCCTCACTGTTGGTTTGACAACTAAGTAGTGATAGGTTTCCACATTGTGAAAAAAAAAAGTAAATCTTTCATTGGGTTTGGAATATGCCCTAAAACTACTTACGTTTGGGTAAGAGTTTGTATTCCTCTTATGCAAGGCAACATGTTAGAAACACAAGACCCATAGACATCTGGCATGAATGAAAGTCTTCCCCCTTACGGACCACCAACAGGTGATTCTAGATAGCGTGGTTTTCCTTGAATAATAGTGATGAGTTAGCATGCATTCACAAATAATAGCCAATGATAATTGTCTCCACTACTATTTCTACAATTGAGTTATGATGGGTTTTACCACTATTTATATATTATAAAAAAAGATAAATCTTTAATATTAATAAGTATTTCATAATGATATTCCATATTAAGTAATACATAAATGAAATTTCTTTCTTTTGGATTAATGTTTAAAGGAGAAATGTAAAAAATCAAGGTAACTCTCTTAACTATTTAAAAAGCAAGGCAAGGTATATCTATTTTATCGGTAAAGCCAAGAAGTTGTGACCATATGGAATAGAGCCCTAAAGAAATGTGACAACCACATGAACTACTTTCCTTGTGTGTACAACTTATCACTTTTAAACTAGCTTGGTGTTAAAGAGTGCTTAATTATATAGAATAAGGTGGGAAGGGGCGAAAACGGAATAGGACAACTCATAGCCAATACACTGAAATCATGTGCTTGTTTATCACGCAAAGGAGAAAATACCAACAAGGAGATGAAACAATGAAACCAAAACCCTAGTTTTGGCACCCTTGCGAGTCCCTTCTCTCTCCTTCAACCATTGATATATGGACATTTCCTCATTTTCCCATTTCTTCAGGTTAGAGATCAAGCACTTAGAGAAAAAATGCTAAGATACAACACCTTTTAAAGGCCTTTCATGTCATCTTGATACAAAAATCTGTGAAAACAAGGACTCAACTCCAATTATTGAAAGAGGGTACTAATTCAAAATATGTTCCCCAATTGCTCAAAATTGAGATGGATGAAAGAGTATATCTTACTATGAGAAGTATTTTGAAAGTTATGGAAATTTATTAGGGAGAGAAAAATGAATTAATAAGATGTTATGTATGATGCACCAAGTGATTAGAAGAGAGGAGAGGGTGTTAAGAAATGAGAAATAATGAACCTACAACTGTGGAAATAGTCAGATAAATATTGAAGAAGTAGTGAATATGATTATAATTAAAATGAATAATGACTAAGCATACTATGTATGAAATCTAGACTCCAATCTCATTAATTTCACCAATTACTACTAACCTACATTATTAATTAACAAAAAAAAACCTTTAACCTTTTCCATTAATCAACATAATTACAAGGTAAAAGATTTGTGGATAAACTTAATTTCACATGAATTTAGTGTCACCTTTGCTAACTGACGAGACTACATATAAACTCACGTTGACAAGACGAGGGGGAATTAAATTCTTTAGACGAGCGTGTTTCCATACCTTACTAGTATGTAAGTTGGTGGGATAGCTACAACATGCCTCTTCACATATACTACATCTAGAAAATTAAAAACTAAATATTATTATAACATAATAAGTATAATTTCATTTTAATTTCAAATTTAATAAATATTAAGAACTTTAAAGTGTGTATATTGATACTTGACATGAAAAACAATTTAATTTTATAGATATTACAATTGAGGAAAAACAAATTATTTTAAAAATTAATGTAATAATTATTTTTTAATTAGAGATATTATGGTTTATAGAAAACAAGACGCTTTTTTTAATAATATCACTTCTTAGTAAAGACTAGTTTAAATTTATTTTTTTAATGATTTGGTTTGATATTAGTTTATGAATGACTCAGTGACTTAGGTTAAAAGAGATGGTTACCGTTTATAAATAATCGCTACGAGAAACAAAAAACAACCCTCAGTTAAATTCAAAAAATCACTAAAACCAGCTACCGTGAGTATACTCATAATAAAAAGTAAAATTAATAAATAAAACCAGAAATATATATCCTTAGCCGCCCCATGTGCAAAGTGATGAGCATTACCAAGTACTATTGGTAGAAATTTTTAAGCAAAATTTCAAACTCTTTTGATTATAACATTTTTATAATATTTTAATTTTCTCATTTATATATTAATTTATTTATTATTACAATTATTATTATAAGAAAAAGTAAGTTTAATTAATAGGGTATAAAATTTTTCAGAGTTATAGTTTTTTTGGGTTTCTCGCACATGGAATTAAAGTAAATCAAATTTTCCATGTTTATGTTTAATCAATTCAAAGCTTTTTATAAATTAAATGAATAATTAAGAGATACTAAAATTAATAGTCATGTGAATATATATGTAACTATAGATGAGAACAAAAAGGTAACTATAGATGAGAACAAAAGAGACATTTATCTTGACCCAAAGGGATTGGAGACTTGGGTTCTTGAAAATCAAAGTCAATTTTATTGATGTCTTATTTAACATCCTCATCAATAAAGGCTAGATTAGGGGAAGTCTCTTGGGAGTTCAAGACATAATCTTCATTATCATGTTGTCAATCTTCTAATTCCAAATGATAAAATTTCCGCATAATTTTTATTAATTAGTAAAAAATCTTACATAAAGGGGGAGAGGCATAACATATATATAACTTCTCCAACCTTATCTCAACATGCCATGTGTTCTTGGTCAACAACTCAAGGATAATCATTATGAGAAGGCTATGTCAAGACCTATCTATCACCTAGTAAATACAATAGATATCAAAATCACTTTATTATTCTAGAACTAATACATTCCAGAATAATTTTATTTATCTAGAAAAACTAAGTATCTAATTATTTAAATAAACTTTAGGATTAGGTGGCTAACACCAAAGACTACCCTATAAATGACCTCAAACTTGGCTTCAAACAACATAAATATGTGTAGCAATTCCTCTTAATGAGCTCCATGTTTCTTAAGCAGTTTGGCAATAAGGATTTAGTGAGCCAATGGTGCTTGATAGCTTTAAAATCCTTGGTATATTTTCACCTTGAGACACCTAATTATTTTTCAATATGTTCTTTTGTCACTTATTTCCACTTCTGGGTGATGACTTCTTCCAATGCATCAACCTCTACTTTTAATTTGGTTGAGAATTTTGTTTGCCAAGTCCACTCTTCCCTGTTGGCCATTTTTTCAACCCCAGGTCATGGAGGATGTCGTTGTCTCATCAAGGGTATGCTAACATGCATTCCTTCATATTATCCTCCAACCCCTCAAACTAGATTCAAGGATCTCCACTTAAAAGTAATCTACCATGTCACAAGAAGTCCATGGTAATCTCCATGTGGTTAAACTGACGTATCTTTAAGTCCAATATTATACCAAATGGAAGAAAACATTTCACCTTTTTGCAGCAAAGTGGCTCCCACTATTTGTAATGGGTTGTTAATCCTAGTGTGAATTTAAAATTGGATGTTGGCATTCTAGAAAGGAGATTAAAAATTTTCTCATAGTTCAATATGGAACATTCCATCCAATTCTAATATATATATTGGTTTATCAACCTATATAAAATGTATAATTAAATATAATATACATATATTTCCATTTTATCTAATATTACACCATTTTTTATTTTAAAAATAAATTATCCTATTTAAAAAATCAAATAATTTACTTTTAAAATAAATTTTGATAACTCACAAAATTAATTTTATCATTTAATATGTTTAGCCTTCATCTAACATAGCACCATTTTTACTTTTTATTTTTTGTCAAAGAAAGTGCTTATGTTAATTTTTCAAAAATTTACAACCTCCATGCCATGGTTTCTCTGCTCTCCCAACCTCACTCCAACCGAATTTGTTGGCTAGGGGAGTAGTGCAAAAACTGAAAATATAAAACCATTACTTACAAGAACCCCATAGGTATACTAGCTCTATTGCCCAAAAAACAAACTGAACAAAAAATCAACCAACAAATACCATTTTACTTCGGAGGGTTTGACGCCTGAGCATTTCTAGGGACCACATGGGGATTGCACTGCTCATGAACATGAAAATCAATATGAGTCAACCTTGCTTTGATTTCATCTAACCTCTCACAGGATCTGTGTTGACTGTAGAAAAGAGAAGCGAGGTTTTCCATAATTTCACCCTTAGTGAATTGCACATCATTAATGTAAGCTAGGGTCTCATTCAATCATCATACCTATGCGAATGGAGGATGTCTAGACTAGCATTGATATCACACAACTGATCAACAATTACGGTAAACATTAGAGGCTACACCACCCTCCCTGACGATGGAGCATGGACTTGGGCTACCTCCCCTTCTTGTTCCATGCCCTCCTCATTTTTCTCCTCCTCCCTTTCAGCACAGTCCCCAAGTTGCCTACGGGGGCCCGTTCCATGACGTGCACACCCTCGTTGTCTCAACACGATAGTTTTCCACCTAAAATTCCTTGCACAAGGGATGTTCCACCCACTATTCCTGCCTAAGAGAGGGAACACAACCACCCAAAAGACACAAGGAGAACATATGGGTTTTTCCCACCAATTTTGAGACTTGTCATCCCAATTCACCATGAGGGATCCCTCTACTGGATGAACCAAGCCCAAGAACAAACCAATTTTCCAACCCCAAATCTTCCACGCAATGCCCTACAACTTTAGTGCAAGGACCTTACCACATAGGAGGATAGTCTGGATGGTCCAATACTTTTGAAAAACTAGAGACCATAAGCAAATAGAGTAGGTGGAACTTAATCGGTTTAACACAATGCTAACATCGAGACTGCAGGTTCCTCATATGCATTACAGAGGCTCTTGTATGCAAAATTCAATGGAAGAATCCTCTAGAACACATTCATAGTCACCATCTCCAAAATCCCATACCACTCGCACCTTCACATGAACCAAACCCACATAAACTGCATTCCACCCCCCACCAACTCCTCTCAACACAGTTATGCCCAATCTAGCGGGCATACATAGGTGAAGGGCCTGTGTACACTCAACTGCCACAATTTTGTTTAACAACACTCCCATACCCAACAATCAAATGCAACAAAAGACAGTTGATTTGCAGTTTTTATAAAACATTCCAACCTTCTCGATGCTTCAGCTTGTCTAATGCCACCTAGGGTGGCTACCTCTTTTACAGTCTCCACGCGTTATATCAACCTGATGGAATCACCTGAGGCATGGCGTTGTATTTATTTCTCGTCCACCTCCAATGTAACTATCCCATTACTCACCCCATCAGGAGGCACATTTTTAAGAGTCGTCTTTAGTGCGAATTTTTGGATTTTCCGGTGAAACAAATTGAGGTGAAATCTTGATTTATGTTATTTAAATTGGTTTTTTTATTGTATATATGGATTCGTCACCCTAAAAACCCCTAGGGCACTTCAATTGTGAAAGGTTACCCATCAAACTTCTGTTTTCAATGAATTCCTATCGAATTTTAGAGAAATTAGACCGAAAAAATCCGCCGGAAAACCCTTCAAAAAGTCGCACTAAAGACAACTCGTTTTTAAAATTGAATTGAAAAATCTAATATTTTTACTTTGAGAATTCCAATGTGTTATGCTTATTATTTAAATTATTTTAAATATAAAATAAAATAAAGTATTAATTTAATTAATGTGAAATGTAAGATAATAAAATTTTAATTTAATTTAAAAAAGATAAAGTTTGAAACAATAATGATATATTATAATATATTTAAATTTAATTTAATTTAAAAAAAAAATTGTTTATACATATTGTAAATCAACATTCTATTTATTCTTCAAAAAGTAAGTACATCAGTAGCAAAATGCAGGTACTCTCTCCCCAACCAGGTTTGTTGACTACTTTGATTAGCATGTGACAAAGAAACAGAAAGGAAACTAAAGATATAGTCCATAGCGTAGGAGGCCAAAAGCACCATAAAACACATAAAACAAGGAGAACACCTGTAACCATGCTAGTCATCTAAAGTAATTGAGGCCGGGTTGTCTGGGGTTGTTGCGGGAGGAGTTGGAGGGTGGAAAGAGCACTAGACATGTTATTCAAAGTGGGCCATCCAAGATTCCAACTTCTATGCCTTCTCAGTGAACATATTCTAGACTCGCCAGACCACCACAACTCGCTCTTGGACACGACACTGGAAATAGTTAATTTTGTTTGAGCTCAACATGCTCTTCCTATCATACCCATTCAACAGTTACCAGTCTCTCCAACACCGATTGGATCAATTCCCTGCAATTCTCCAAACATCACTATCACACGTTCCTCTGACCATGCCCCACACGCCTTGCATGCCCCTGTCTTCTCGTGCCTCCATGTCGTTTCGCCCCATCCCGTTGTTGAGGCTATGGAGTGTGACCCCCACGACCAACGATCGAGCCACCCCGACCATGACTGCCACAAACTCTAGACGTCGTCCACCTCGAACTACCACCAGTCTTACCACCCCGACCAAAACCAATTTCCTCCCTTCCCACCACACCCGCTTGCAATTGAGGCTCGCTGCCCCCATGTCCAGCTAAGATAGGATTTGACAGGGAAGAGGATCGACTACAACGAGGAACTAGACGCATTATAACAAAACCACTACCATCTTGAAGAGACCGAACAAACCAATGGGTTGGTATACAAACAGTTGTTGCAACCACCAGGGTTCGCCCCTCCCACTCTGACTGGACTACACCCAACCAGACCCACAATTTCCAACTAGTAATATGGGGTTGAGGCCGCACTTCACCACCCTTGACTCTTTGTTGGATGTCGAATGGCCATCCCACCCGAGAGTCTTGCCGCAAAGACTTTTGAAGCTTATAGAATGTCAGGGAAGAGTTGCGAAGGAGGCCAATCCAATTTCCATGCAAACACAAAGGGGAACCCTCCCACTCGTTACAGAACTAGCTTATGACCAGAACCTCCAAAGGTCACACTCCTATCGCACTCGAAGACACCGAAGACACCGAATTCCACACATCAAAGAGGAAAACTTCCAATTTACACACCTAGAAGCCAGGGAGGAGGTGCCAGCGACGAGGTCACCTCCTTTCCCAAACCAAGAGCTCTCGTTTCTTCCTTCACCCGCTTGCAGAATACTAATAGCACACACTAAACCGATAATATGCCCAAATAAACACACCACCCGCCATAATTTGTCGTCGATCCTCTTCTCCCATGTTGGTCGAGGTTGATGGAGGTTTCGCACGGTTAGTCTTTACGCCTCCCGTACACAAGGGACTGTGAAAGGACAGGGAGGTCAATCCTCGTCCCTTAAGCCAAGTGGAGCTCATAATTTCCCACGAGTTGCCTCATGCACCCAATTCGTCACCCCCATTGGGGAAAATTTAATTTCAAAATTATATTTAATATAATATCATATTTTTCTAACTTTTTAAATCATAAAATTATAATAATCTTAAAACATATTTCTTACTAATTTTAACTCTTAAAAATAGTAATCATCATCAAAAGCATAATCATTTAATAAATGAAATTACTTTTACAATTAATAAGAATATAGTTAACTATTTTATTTAAATTTTCTTATTATTTTTTGTAGGTTTATATTTGTTTTTTCATTATTTATTCAGATTTTATTTTATTTTTCTTCAAAAGAATTAGTTAACTAATTTATTTTGATTTTATTAATACTGGTCTAGATTCATTTTAAATCTGGATTTACCAAGTGTATAAATGAATCAAATCTTTAGAGATGATGAGATTTGATCCCTCTTAACACATAAATCTAAATTTAAAATGGAAATAAGTTGGTTTAATTCCCTTTTACATATATTATCCCCTGCACCTGCTGCCTCAAAATGAATAATGCTGTCTAGTGCAGCAAGAAAGAAAAGTTCATTAGTTTGCCATTTAAATTATGAAGCTTGAAATGCATTGCAACATTTATAGCAAGAATTTTGAAGTTTAGCGACTTCGTTGAATTTGATTGCCATGTTTAAAAAATTGCCTCTAGCTGGCAGTGATGAATTTCACAATCTCCAGTCTTGCTTGTATATAATATATCATTACGCTTGTTACTCAACTTGCTAAATATACGAAAATTGAAATAGAACCAAGCTGTATTCTTTTGAGGATAGATTAAATTGTTCATCGGAGGAAGAATTAGGCAGAAAATAGGGTTGCATTCTAGCAAAATAGAACTTCCATGGAAGATAGACAAATGAAGCTCCTTGATGCAAATGATCTCAGGTAATGACTTCCACTGGAATCAAAATCTGTGAGAAATATATTTTTTTCAAACTTCACAATTCCACCAGAAACAACTTGGTGTCAGAAATGATGGCATAGATCCTGTTCTTACTCTCAACATAGCAAATAGCATAACGTTGAAGTGCCAAGGGCGGATGAGAAAATGCCTACCTGTATTTTGCCATAAACTCTGTTTTGTACCCTAAAATCGAAAGTGTTAGATGGTGCCTGAAAGCTGCATTTTAGAGCAGTGCACAGAAATTAGAATAGTGTTAAGAGATGAATTTATACGATATGATATTTCATATCATATTATTACCTCAAACTGACTCGATATATACAATTGAAAACCATTTGCAAGTGAAATTTGTGCATGAACCGAAACAGAACATCCTGTGGATAGATGTAGCACTTCAAAATCACCTGTTAGTATGAGGAAAAAACCAGTATCGAACCGATATACCTGTTGCAAGGAATTTATAAATCGAAATAACAAAAAAGTGGTCAGGACAGAGAAGGAATAATAGCTGTTCAAAGATGCACAAAACCCATCATGGAAATGGGATAGATGAGTTCCAGATCAGTTGACCATCCATGTACTGGTGAATATACATAAACCCGAACTCAGCATTGATTCCTTTTTTGGAGAGGGCATCAGCCCTCGTATTAACTTCCCTGTAGATGTGATTTATAGGAGGGAAATTAAGAATCTGCCACAATCTATGTGCCCTCCTTCTCCAACCCTGAAGAACAGTGTTCCGAGAATGAAATGTGCTAGTGATCCATCCAATCACATTCTTAGAATCACCATAAAAGTTGGGATTCAGAATTTGAAGATTAGCAGCCGCGTAGAGACCACCCCAAAGAGCCATCATTTCTGCTTTATTATTAGAGCCAGGCCCTCCATTCCAGAAGATATGAATTCTCTCAATCTATGACAATTTAATCCAAACCCCACATCCCGTGAAACCATCAACAGATGCCCCATCAAAATAGATGGCAGGGATTGAAATCTCGTGTGGTCTGCATCGAAAGGATCCATCAGTGATCACTTGGGAGGGAACCGTCCTGTCCTTAATCCAGTTCATAATGTTGGAGAAAATGATGTGCAGGTGAAAAGGCCTATCTTCAAATATCAACTTATTCCAACCCTTCCACACCTCCCATACAAAGAAAAAAGGCAGAGACTTAAATTTACCATGGAGCGAGTCCCATTCCATTACCGTGGATATGAAATCCGTCGCGGACCAATTTGGGTCGAAGAAGAAAGGGGCGAATAGGCGCCATAAATTTTTAACAACTGGACAACTGAAAAAAAGATGGGCGATGTTTTCAGCCGCCATGCAGCAAAGAGCGCATCGATTGGGACCCAGAACTCCCCGCTTGTTGAGTTTGTCCCATGTAAGGATCTTACCGCGCCATACCAACCAGCCAAATAGAGTTATCTTTGTGGGGATCTTCCGCCTCCAGAAGGAATAGAACAGCTTTGATGACATTCCACTATATTGAGAATGGATGATATTTCTGTATACATCTTTGACTAAGACAGCATCATTTTTCATAGGCCCATTCCAGATGATCATATCACCCCCCGTGGAATGACAGAAACTAGCACTTCTAAAAGAATCACGAATGAATTCCCACTCCGAAGCCTCAGTCCTCGCCAAACCAAGCTGGTCAACTGTTTTGAAAATCGGGGCGCCAAAGGATCAGCAAGATATCGTCTGTGATAAAAATATATAACCCCTGTGAGACAGTCGATGAAGAAGGCGTGGGGAGAGGCATATCTGTGGCGGAAGCGACATAATTGAATTGAAAGCCAAAGGAATTCGACCACCATCGCAGAACTGCCAAGTCACACATCCATATACATGTGATAACACCTTTTTGAAACCTCCCCAAATAGTAGAAAAATTTCGTGGGAAAATCAGATCCCAGCAAATAAGCTGATGAAGTATGCCCCCCACAATGTACTTGCATCTGATTATGGCACTCCAAATGCTGTCCCCATTTACAGCACGCCAAAAAGACTTAATCAGCAATGCTGTATTGAAAATTCGAGTATTTAGAATACCCCATCCGTCATGATCTTTAGGTCTGCAAATAACATCCAATTGGCAGAGATGATATTTTTTCTCCATATTAGCACCTCCCCACGGAAATTGTGCTATAGAGCTGTTAATCAAATCCACAATCTTGGCGGGGAGATAAAATAAATGGCCCTAATAGACCATCAATTGTGATAGAACCACCTGAATGAGGATGAGACGGCCACCCAGAGACAGCCATTTATGTGTCCATCTTTGTATACGCGCCCTAAAACGCTCAATAATCCACATCCAGTCCTTAATTCTATATCCACAGGGTTTAATGTTAAATCCAAAATATTTAAAACCATCTATAGCAAGCTGTGTGTGGACCCCCAAGAAATCTGCAATAAATTGAATCTCCTGTAAATCCCCTTTTTCATATAGCAGAAAGGATTTGTCTTTATTGATCCCTAAACCTGTGGCAGATTCAAACCTCATTAACACAATATGCAGATAGAACCAGTGATTCCTGATGAGGTAACCAAATAACAACATATCATCTACAAAGAGAGAGTGAGATGTGGAGATAGACTCAGAAAAATAAAAACCTTTAATTATACCCCTCTGTTCTGCATTATGTAGAACCTTACTAAACCCATCCAAAATGAGGATAAAGATGAGCGGAGAGAGAGCACATCCCTGACGAAGACCTCTAGCAGCCTTAAAGAAATGTGTGGGCACATCATTTACCAAAACAGCATATCTAACTGTTGTAATGCATGACATAATCCATCTAATGATGCTGATAGGCAGACCAATCTCGAGTAATACTAGTCTAATATAAGACCATTCAACTGAGTCATAAGCTTTGTGCAAATCAACCTTCATGACCAGTGCCTCCCTCCTGTCCATGTGCATAGAGTGAAGAACTTCCTGTGCAATGGCAATCGCATCATGTATAGAACGACCTTGTAGGAAACCATACTGTTCCAAAGAAATGTGTTCTGATAATGTGGCCCGGATGTGGTTAGATATAATCTTGGAAGTTATCTTGTACATCAGATTACAAAGCACAATCGGTATGAAGTCACCGAGAGACTGCGGATCAGCCACCTTGGGGATTAATGCAATAAAGGTGGAATTTAAATTCGCAGGCATATGACCACTTTACGGATGAATTCCACCACCTCCGTGAGCTCAGCACCGATTAAATCAAAGAAAAAGGAGAAGAATTCCGCGGGCCAACCATCTGGCCCCGGGCACTTATCGGGCGCAAAGGATTTCAGGACCCTATGTACGTTATTCCCAGAAATTTCCTTATCCAATTCGGAAATAGCCTCCTGATTAAACATTCTAGAGATCTGATTGAGGACCCACGTTTGATTTTCAATATCAACGACTTGTTCATTTTGGTAGAAATCAGAGAAATGGGAGAAAGCTTCCTTTTGAATCTCATTAGTGGAAATGGCAAAACTGCCATCAGATTTTTTGATACGCCATATTACATTCCTATCCCGCCTGTCAGAAACACATTTGTGAAAGAATTTCGTGTTAAGATCACCCTCCTTAAGCCAGCAGATTCGACTTTTAAGCTTCCAAGTTGTCTCTTTGATACCCAGAATCTCCCGCCTACGATTCCCCAAACGCTTGAGAATAGAATAAGCTTCCCCATCAGGAGCAGAGTTGATGAAATCTTTGTATATGGCCTCCATCCGAAAATTAATATCCTGCAGTTCAGCCTTAAGGGAAGATTTTTTATCCATTTCCCACTTCTTAGAGGCTTTCTTTAATATATGGAGTTTGTGCTGAAAACGATCCAAGAGCCCGAGCTCATCAACCCCGGCGGCATCCTTCCATATTGTATTAACGAGCTGTACATATTCCGCGTCTTCAAGCCAAACGCGATTGAACTTGAAAGGCAAACCCTTATTCTTCATCCAACTGTTCCAGGATATTGTAATAGGCATGTGATCAGATATGTCTAAGACCAATACCATCGATCTGGAAGCACCCCATCTATCAATCAGATCATCCTTAACAATCGCCCGATCAATTCTTTTGCAAATATAGTTATCCCCTATTCTGTTGTTGGTCCATGTAGGCAACATTGGAGAGGGCCTTATATCCACCAAATGAAAATTAAAGAGCATATCATTCAGAAAGTTTGATAATGGATCCATACGTGCCCTGTTCCCCCATATTTCATCAGATTGTAAGGTGAAGTTTAAATCCCCCATCAAGATCAAATTTGACAGCTTAAGAATTCCAGAATCCCGCATTCTGTGCCAGAATTCCATCCTGTTTGAATATGGAGCATACATATTGATAATATTGATTGGTCCATCCATGCCACGCATATGTCCGACAGCAGAATTCCACCGAAAAAGCTGAAAGCATTAAAAGAGAACCAAAAAGGATCCCACATAGCAATCAGTCTGCCCGAGTGTCCATTTGCATCAATGGTCACCGCAGACCACCCACATTTGAAACTCAAAAAAGACTTAATAGCTTTCTCCCTAAGACAAAGAGTTTCCTGTCCCAAAAATATGCCACACTTGCTATCAATAATCAACTCCCGTAGGCAATGCGATTTGGGGGCATCGCCCATCCCCCTAAAATTCATTGATAGGATGAGAGTCATGGTGAACCAGATTCAGGGTGGCTTGCTCTAAGCGCCCCATAACCCTTCCAGTTGCCATCAGCAGTCGAGATAGGGATATCAGAATAGTTTTCCCCCTCATCCGAAAAGAGAGAAATCGATTTAAATTTTCCTTTTGCTAATCTGTTTGAACTCTTAGGCTTTTTCCTAATTGTGATATTAGACGTCAGAGGAAGAGAGTCCCGTGATTCCTTGTCTTTAGGTGGGCGATCAAATACCGTTAATGCAGCCAAGTCTATATTCGGGTTTCCTAACAAGGAATCAATATCACTACCAATCGAATTCCTAGGTGATTCAAGAGAATATCCATGGTCAGTGGGGTCGGAAAAATTTATATGAGACTCTGCAGGACCACCCTGGGAGGTATTTGGTTTGACAGTTGTATCGTCCACCGAGAGGTTCATACCATGATAAAGCGGGGGATTAGTAATTTTAGATGGGGTAATGGAGGGACCAGAACTAATGACAGCGACGGAGGGACCCGAGATATGAGCAGGGATATTGGTAGATTGCAGAGTGATATGCCGATGCAGATTTGGTGGGCTCGAGTGGTCATTCGAAGGAGAAATGTTAGTTTCAGGAGATAGAACCCTATTAGTATCCGTAGAGGGTCTATATTTAGGCATATTCCTATCAGCATCAGCCTTAGCCAACATATTCCTATCATTAAACTCCTCAGCAGAGACAAAAGCTACATCCTCCGAGGAAGAAGGAGAGAGATTACCTGTAGACAAGCGACCCAGATTCATCGCAGACACCTGATTCAAACCTTTTACCACAGCATCACCAGAACCAGTGCCATCAGAACGTTCCATACAAAGACGAAAAGGACAATGGTCTCTGAGATGGCCAGTTTTATG
Organism: Pinus albicaulis; assembly: GCA_034641835.2. Lineage (NCBI taxonomy): Eukaryota > Viridiplantae > Streptophyta > Pinopsida > Pinales > Pinaceae > Pinus > Pinus albicaulis. Next base: position 487,940,175 of record CM076576.1, read on the forward strand.
GCAGATGAGGCACCTGAAGGGGACACCCCAAAAGTCAATGCGTTGTCTGTGTCTCCTTTTGCCCCATAATAAATCGACGTCCCCCGTCAGACCCCCCACAAAATCCACCTCCACCCATAACCATGCAATTCTCTTATCACCAGTACCTAAAATGCTAGGGTTAATGTATTTTGTACTGCCAATGGAATCACCAATAGCCCTCAGAGCCTTCAGAGTACAAAATTCAAGTGGGAGTCCAGGTAGCTTTACCCATATGATTCTACTACACGGCGCCTCCATTACCGGGTTAAAACCCAAATACCACGGCACCAATTGTAAATAGCTTCGACCTCTGACCCAAGTCCTACTAGTGATCTTGAAAACATCACTCTGGTCCATAAAATGAAATGAAAACCATCCATTGATAAGCAAGCTTACCTTTGGAGTATACCCAATTATGGGATTCCAATGTTGCTTGATCCAAGCCGCTGTATCAAAGTCGCTATTGTCCGGGAAAATCCAGCGGCCAATAACCGCGTGCTTCTGTAAACTGGCCACCCTACCATACAAACTGTCAGCGTTGCAAGAGTTTGTGACCCATTTTTCTATCAACATATTTGTAGAAACACCTCCTTAAATAAAATTAATATCAAATGCATGTTAAACTTTCTAATCTGCTGTCAATGGGGATTTCTTACGATGCTTAAGTGGGGATTAGTGTTATCCCTCCATCAAGGTTCAAATCCCCAAAGTGACATAATTTGTCCCTCCTTGTCCCTTGCAAGTGGGCCATTGTATGCTTCGCTCGTCAGCTGGATCACCCATGTAAGTGGGTTATTCCATTTGGTAGGGGCCAGTTGCAAGTCCTGGACCTTTGGTGGAATAGATAGCCCGCACACTCATGGCTTCTTAGCAGAAGGATTCAAATTTGCGTACTGTAAATCCAGTGACATTCATTGTAATACCCCCAGATTGGGAATGACATGCTTGCCATGGGTTAAAAAAGTTCTAATCTGCTGTAATTGCGAGTTTCACAAAATCAGAGTTTAATACCAGAACCCAAGTAATATCACTGTAAGAATTTGTAATATATGCACAATTTTACAGGCAAGTTTTAAACAATTTTGTAAATGATGAATGATGTATTGACTTACAAGAATATGATTGATAAAGAACTTTCTGGGAATCTGGTGTGCTTTCTTGAAGGGAACACCACCTTCAAAAAGTTCCATTCTAAATTTTCTTGTGTTCTTATAAAGTTCACAATTCACTATTCCAAGCAATCTAATATCTTTAGTTAGCTCTAGAAACTCTTGCGGTCAACTATGTGCCTTATCAGAAATTTAGGTATACTTTCTGATACTCTGACAATTTTTGTGGATTACAGGGTGTGGTATTTAGCCTCTGCTTTTCAGCTTTATAATTTTTGAATTTTGCATTACAGTTATTTCTCAAATCTGTTTGGACGTGGGAACTGAAACTAATTATTGTGATATCTGACATTATGCAGCATAAACCCCGATTCTTTCTCCGCTGCTTTTTGTTAGCATTTTCTTGGGAGATTCGATTCCACGTAGATTTGGTATCTTAACTTTCCAAAGTGGTATTGCAATTCAGCAACATTTCATATCACAGTGTTTAGGAATTAGGATTGTTCAAAGCAGTGGCAATCACTTCTTATGTAGCACAAAAGCAAGTTGCTGCTACTGGAAAGATTAGTAAATCTGTCTGGCCAATATAAATTTTATTAAGTTTCTAGTTTTTGTGTTGATTATTCTTTTGCCACTGGCACACGCTATTGGTTCTAACTTGGTCACACAGTTTATAAGGGTTCGGTAATTGCGTATAATAAATGTTAAAAGCAAATGAATCTTTTGGTGAGCTTGCTTCATGAATCCCCGTTTAAGGTACTGGAAAGATGGTATAAATAGTAGAAGTGAAAATCCAAGAAGTTGGGTTTGAAAATGAAGATTCATGCTTAAGGCTTCATGTCAACTAGTTTTTGCATGCATGTTTGTCAAGAGAGAGCAAAAGCTGGGTCATTAGTGTTGTTGATGACAAAGTGCAAAAGTGGCACATGTAGGGACAAAGGGGCAGAGTGAAAAAATCAAGTACATACTCTGTGTTGGGTCAAGATTGTCACGGCCCATTGTAACGTGCTGCGATGGTTGGTTATTCCTGTTATCATACCTTGGGCATTTTCACAGATGCTGCCGCCAAATTTAAGGTTTGACGTAACTTCCCCTCGTCTGGCTTGTGTTTTTGTGCTTTGTTTGGCAGTGGATGGCATGAAATTATAAGAGTTGTCTTTAATGTGATTTTTTGGAAAATTTTCTGGTGGATTTTTACGATCTAATTTGTTCAAAATTTAGCAGGAATTTATTGAAATTACAAGCTTAATGGGTAAACTCTGCACAATAGAAGTGTCCTAGCGGTTTTTTTGGGTGCTGAATCCATATATGCAGTCAAAAAACCAGTTTAAATAACAAAAATCAAGATCTCACCTCAAATTTTTCCGTTGGATTCTGGCCAGAAAATCCACCAGAAACTCCAAAAAATGGCATTAAAGACAACTCCGAAATTATACTTCCAAAGTCAAATCAACGGTCCCTTATGAGATATTGCTAGTTGAGGCTGGTTTGTTTCTGATGGAGGCTTTAGTGGTCTTTCACTTGTTAAGTTACTTAAAAAAGGTCGAAGGCATGGATGGGCGATCGTTGGTCTAAAATAGTTGTTGCAGAGGAGTTAAAGAGGAGGAAGAAAACTTGTAGGAGTGATCACCGGTGTATGGGCCAATCCAGCATGCGTCGAGGTTCACCTATGCTTTTCCACATGGTTAGAGTAATCGAATGTGTATGTGACCTTGGCCTTGGTGCAATATTACTCATGACAACTCTCTAAGCATAGTAGTCTCTTTTGACAACATTCACATTTCTCAAAGCAGTTCATAGTTCCTAATGCAAGGTGGTCTTGATGGTCAAAAATTCAACCTAGCCTCAAATTGTAGAGTTTTAGGAGAGGATTTCATGCCATGTGGAATTTTTTAGATTTGAGCATCCAATTTCTAGTTACAGCTTGGTCAAACTTGGTCAACAATCTAGAGAGTTTCTGAGCTGAAAAATACATAGAGCGTTGAGGAAAATCAGACATGCGATACATCATAGTGATTAACACAAAGAGACGAAGAATATACAGGTGTCAAATTTCCGAGAGTAGTTAGTGTTATAGAGCCAACTCACAGGGGTGAATACATGGCATGCATTGTGATGATGTGGCAATGCCCTAGGTGATGTGGAAAAACAGAGAGATACCAATACAAATCAAGACCAACAAAGCAAAACCCAACATCTAAAATTGCCAAGTAATCAAGGGCATGGAGATCCAATGGCAAGCTGACCAAGGTCAAATTACTAAAGGAAAGTCAATTGCATGTAAAGTCAAACTATCTGTTGGGGATGATTCAACTAGCCATTACCTTAGATGGACCTAGAAGTTAGAAGATGGACTAAAGAAATAGTCGTTGCAGCAAAATGTTTTAAAAAATTATTAAGTCGAACCCCAAGAGGAAGTTGTACCACCTTTCCAAGAGAAATTTGAGTTCTAGATTGTAATATTCCAAATTGAAATTTACTGCTAATAACAAACACGTGAACTAGGCTATAGAAAATAAAATCACAAATATGCATGCACCATAAAAAACGCCAAGAAACTAGCCACATAAGTTGAGCCATTTTATTAAGTTTTGAACTGTAAAGAGTACATATCGCAAGGAACAAGTGCACCTGGGCTTGCATAAGAAAGCTGGAGCAAACCCAAGTGGAAGAGATGACCCCAAGAGCTAAGAAAATTCGACCCAATATTCCTTTGTGCAGACCCAAAAATTGGCAACTGTTGTTGCACTGGAAATGTTGTGAATGACCCTCTATGGTGCCCGAAACCACCTGGAAATGCAACTGTAGCTTCTCCCGAAAATACTCAACCAAACCATGAAAGGAATCTGCCCCAAACCAACCTCCCAGAAACCCCACAAAATGGTGCAAATTACTAACAACTGCTAGTTGGAAAGAGACATTTGTTTGAGCCCTCTAGAGTGCTCATAAAATTCTACCAAATTAATCTAGGGCTCTCCACCAAAAACCCAAAAAACCCAGAAATGGTTTAGCCTAGTTCTGCCGCTCCAAAATCACCCCCAAATTCTATGGGCTCCTCAACTGCAAGAAATTTACATCCCAAAGGAAACTGGCCTCTGCTACTCCTCAAAATGGTTGAGAAATTCCCTAGTCCACCTTATCACACCTCGGCTCAATGTAGCCCCAAATTCCACAACCAAACTTCCCCCACAAATTAGCCCCACCAAGAATCGTGCAGTCCAGGTCAATTACTACGCAGGACTCTGCAAGGGAATTTGGACCTGGGTAATGCACATTCCCCACACCTACAATTTCTCCAGAAATCTGCTATAAATTGATTAGGGAATAGTTTTGCAAAGGCTCAACTCTCACACCCTCGGAATATCCTCCCACAAAGTTGTGTGGCTCTTCTTCTGCACCCAGGTTGAAGCTAAGGCAACTTGTACCACCTGAAACTGGTCCCCCAAGCCTCCACAAAGTCGTGACAATACCTCCCTAGGGTGGCACTCGTAGTCCACTGAAGAAGAGGGTGAGATTTATAATTGTTGCCTCACCTTTCCTTATGGGTCCCTCATCCAAACTTTCCACAAAATCGATTTTTCCTCCTCCAAGGGGTGCGTATTCCTTGAGGGGATGGCCCCCACATTCCACTAAGATTGAAATTTTCAATTTCTCCTAAGTATCATGTACCAAAAATATCTCCAATGGCCAGATTACAAAATTGTGCTATGCTTAACACCTCCCCAATAAATGTAATATTCCTAATTTGCGACAGCAAATTGGAATATTCTATTTTGTTTATTTTGCCACTTATAGTTTGTAAATAAATAAAAAATGAGTAAAGAGGGTCTAAACTCACTTAAATGAAATAAGACATCCACCTAGTAGCACAACGTTGTGACTTAAGTGGGAGTCAAGGGGGGGACCCAACACCACGTGGAGGAGAGAGAGAGACTACGTTGGGTTTTGGAGGGAAACCAACACTATAAAAGATGAAGGAGCCTCCTCATTTCATTCATGCTTGGATTATGGATTGTTGAGTGAGACATGTTGTCTTCTTTGGCACGCTGGCTGTTTAGCCTGTCTGCTGCACTGTTTAGTGCAACCGAGTGTCTCCGTGCGGAGATCTCACCCTTAGCCCCGGGGGACTTCGAGTGCCTGCTCGGGCAAGATTATTTTCTTAGCATCATCCTCTAGGACAGCGTTATTGCTGCAGCAACGTAATACTCTGTTGTAGGGTGTTGCCGTGGTGACTTTACGACACCACCTCCTTCTCTTGTTTTTCAAAGGGAGAGTCTCTCTTTCCTTTGGAGGATCAGATTGGGAGATATTGGAGCTTATTATCAGATCTTGGCATCAGGCCTATATGTTCTTCATGGTATACTGCGCAGTTCTTTCCCCAGATCTGCATTATTGCTGAGGGAGCAGCATTCCAGGGTTGTTGGCATCATTTTGGAGTTAGATCTCTGATTGAGGGTGATCCTTGGATTGGCCAACCAATCCAAGTATATTTATGATCTGATACTGAAGTTTGCTTCAAAAATTCTGAATCATTATTCAGATCTGCTACAGTAAAACTCAGATCTGCTCCGGCATTCTCATGTATTGCTGAAATCCCCAAGGGGAAAGAAATAAAGAGCCCTTTGGGCATTTTGTCTCATTATAGATCTCTGCTTTCATGTATTTATCAGTTGTAGATCTGTAATATAATAAATATAAGCTTCAGCCTCCTGGAGAAACGCTGAAGGGTTTCTGCATCAATCTCTTGTCTTGCGGCACCTCAATCTTGAGGGGTTTTCTATAAAAAATGTTGTTTAACCTTGCTCAATGCCTTTGCCATGATCATAAACCTATTCTCTGATTTTTCACAGTATTTTACATCTTATACCTTCAGAAAAAATGCAGCTTTGCTTCAGTAGAATTCTGCATACTCAAAGTCTTGGGAAATCAAGGTTTTTCTTGACTAGTTGGGAAGGAGGAACTGTTTAATATAGCAAAACGCCTTTGTTTGAGCTTAAATTTGACATGGACATCCCTCTTGACCTAATATAACATATCCTAGAACCTTGACCCGTCATTTTACGCAAATTTTCTTATACACTCATTTTAGGGCCAAAATCCTCACTTTTCCCCACCTTTTTGCCCCTAAAAGCTGAGTAAAGGTTGCTGCAGTATTTGGAGTGGGTTTCTGAGTGTTTCTAAACACTTTTTATGTTGGCTGAAGCATAATTTCCTGAGGAATGCGTTTTTTAGTCATGATCTGCTGAGAATTCCATTTTTGGGATACTACAGTTTGCTGCACTATTATTGTTTGGGTGTTCTAGTTCTATACCACTTGGTGTGTTTATCTCTCACTCTTAGACAGAGTCTTGAAAGGGCCAGATAGCCTCCGGATCTCGTTCTCTTTTAGAGGCGACATCCGGTAAATGCCCTCCCAGTCAATCTCTAGTTGGGGTTTGGTGTGTTTTTGAGATATCCTGGAAACGGGATATTACAGTGGTATCAGAGCATAATTCTGGCTAAGCCTGTGGAGCTGGTTATCTATGGCAAATATGAGGATCTCACATCAGCGTGGTCACATACCCTTTGGAGATTATTTCCGAGAGTGGCAGTCCAAGGGGGAAGACTTCAAAGCAGCTTTGCCCTTCAAAGATTATTGTCAGCTCAGGCGGGATGAAGGAGGAAGGTACTATGGTAACAGAGGAGTTTCTAGCATGCAGAGTCCAGATTTGCAGCGTACCACTGGGAGATCACCTCTTCCCATGCATGAGGGATCCAATAGTCCCTGTGAGTCTAAGCCCAAGAAGACCGGAACGGTGAAAAAGGAGAGTTTATTCTCATCTCTTTTCAGATCCAGAAGAAATACATCCACCTTTGAGGAGGTCAAGAAGAATGAATAAAAATAAGAGGAAGTACCATGCGCTTCCAATTCTCATCAAGAAGAAGAGATCACATCACCTCTTGAGGAGGCTTGTGAAAACGCTGTCACACTCATGGAGGAGCAGCCACATGCATCAACAGTTAGGGCAGCCAACACTTTTGAGGATGGGACTCTTGCAGCCCTACAAGAAGTTCCAAATGCACATCAAGGTATAAAAGAATTTCCACAAACCATTGTTGCAGTAGCTTCTTTAGAAAGTTGTGGAGATTCACTTTTGCGGGTCTCAAGGAGAGATGTCACTGGAGATGCACTTCGAAACACCATGGGGTGCAATGACTTTCTTCCCTTCTCACAAGAGCAGATAGAAGATGGAGGACATCTTAGGATGGATAACATCTCTCATGCTTGTGTTGGACATCCCTTGAGCCATACACATCATGATGGGAGGTTTTTGCCTACCACCTATTTGATTCTTGACAGGGTCTCATTGATCTTTGAGAAGTTTATATTTCAAAATCCCATGAAGTGCAAAATCAGTAATTTGATTTGGGAGGATGGTAGCCCTCATGGGAGGAGTACCAGGATGAGGAGAAGAAGGAGGCATCCACAAGTGATTGAGTGGATGGGGATGATGAGCAAGGAGCTAGGAGGCTACTTGCAGATCTGTGATACCATGCAACAGGAGGCTTGGCTGCGCTGGTTACTCTTGAGGGAGCTTGGCCATCACTTGTACTTGCAGATCTATGATACCGGGCAGCAGGAGGCTTGGCTGCGCTGGTTACTCTTGAAAGAGTTTGGCCATCACTTGGCAAACACTCTTCCTAAGAGTCGGAGGATGAAGGAAAGATGGCGGGATACTTGCATCATTGAGCATCATAGAGTATGGATGCATGGTGTTGATATGATACTCATATCATTCATTGTGTCTTCATCACATGATTGGTATGATGGAGGTATGGGGAGGCAACACAATGTCTTGTTGCTTGGTTTGTTTCTGGGAGAGCAAGGGCAGATTTGCTCTCACACGTTGTATGATGTTGCAGGAGGAGGAGATGGCACTATCTCCTTGGTCTTTGATGATGATTGGGAAGCACTTCCATCTTGGGAGGTATTCCATATTTGTTGTAGCATTATTAGAGGAGTCTTTGACAAGGAGCATGCCAAAGAACAGAGCTTTGTATTGACAGGAGCTTACTTGCATGAGCTCACAGCATTGTCACCTTGGAGCAGAGACTTATGGATGAAGTGTGCCCAGCGTAAATGTGGTGGATCTATAACCCATAGGTCCCAGGATCACTTCATATTTGTTTCACTTGATGAACAAAGAGGAGGTAACGATGATAGAGACATCTATGGCATATTCTTCTTGACTTGGGTTCCCAAGCATCAGGAGGATTATCTTCTTGCAGCACATGGTTCATTCTTCTTCATAGTGGGCCAAAGCACTATGGAAGACTCGTGTATGGACCCATGCACTATCTTACTTCCAAAATATGGTGAGAAGTTTGTTTATACATTCATTGATTTGCACACTCTTACCATTCCTATGCAGTGCATTGCTTCACAAGGGGGCAAGCTTGTCATATTGCTCCATGAGTTGTATTGGGCCAATCTACATGATGGAGGTAGCCATCTCTTTTGTGGCCTTGGGCAAATGTTTTATCACTACATGTATGCTCATTTGCTGCACTATAGCATGTATCATATGGAGACATGCATGATTAACTATGTAAGAAGAAATATTTTGCCTTGTACTTTCATCAAGCAACAACTTGTAAAACTGCGTTGTACTTGTTTGGGAAGCTGTTGGTACCTTCTTGCACCACATGAAACCTTCAGCATTCTCTTCATATTATTGTTGATCATGTCTCCATTTGCTGATATAGATCAGATTTGTATGGGAGGCTTGATTATGAGGGAGACACATGAGCTAGATGTGTCTTTGAGTGGGAAGAATTCTCACAATTTTTGCACTACATGTTCTAATGGGAGCATGGGAGGAGGCATGGCCACCACTACTACATATGCGTTTTCTTCTAAGGTGAGCTATGAGATTGATAGTCATCCATTGTATAGCCATGGGCAAGTGTTTGGTCTCATGTTGTTGTCATATTCAGCAATTTACTATCCGTTAGTGGATGTGATGGATCTTGTACATTGCTTGCCATGTAATTTTCTGAAGTTGCAATGGATGAAACTGTGTTGTATCCTCGTGAGAGATTGTTTGCATCATGTATCATCATGTAAAATATTCAGCAAACATCTCATTAGGATGATCCATGATGACCATGTCCTATTCTTCATGGATGAATTGTCTTGGGCCAGCTTGTTCTTCATTGTTGGAGGGACCTTCTTTGGAGGATTGTTCTTCACTTTGCCATTGGAGGGAAATGATTTTGCAGCTCAGGATCAACATGCAATCTACACTTATCATAAGTGGAGAGGAGGACAGCATGGGGTAAGCTATGATGCTTGCCAAGTTCAGATTTTCAGCCCACCTTCATTACCGGAGCTTGAGGTGGAAGGAGATTTTCAGGAGTTGCCTTGTTGGGAGGTGGCTCATTTTGTTTGGATGATTGCTTGGGGATGGAGGATCCACATGAGGGAGATGTTCCTCATTACATTCCAAACTCCATGCCTCAAGTGGAGATTCTTCAATTCTACCCTTGCAGTTGATTGGAGAGAGGTGATGAGTTGGTACACAGTTGATGGGCCAGCTTACACAGTCATAGATGTAGAGCAGCAGGGGTCATGGTCTTCATCAGTCATAGCCAGAGGCAGTGTGCAGTCCAAGACATGGGACTTGGGCTATTATTGGCCATGGTGGCAATGGGATCCAGGAGGATTATTGGTTGGCTGGTACCATAAGAGATCGGTTTGGGATCCTGGCATTGAGAGATCCCTTCATATCAGGGTCATGAAGAGGATAGAGAAGATTCAGTGGCGCATCTGGGACCCAGGCACATTTTGCAGTATCGGTGGAGAGCATCAGCTAGGAAGGAGACTTGTTCAGGCAGTTGCTTGAGGGAAGACAACATTTTGCCGGGGGGTACTGTAATATTCCTAATTTGCGACAACAAATTGGAATATTCTATTTTGTTTATTTTGCCACCTATAGTTTGTAAATAAATAAAAAGTGAGTAAAGAGGGTCTAAACTCACTTAAATGAAATAAGACATCCACCTAGTAGCACAACGTCGTGACTTAAGTGGGAGTCAAGGGGGGGACCCAACACCACATGGAGGAGAGAGAGAGACTACGTTGGGTTTTGGAGGGAAACCAACACTATAAAAGATGAAGGAGCCTCCTCATTTCATTCATGCTTGGATTATGGATTATTGAGTGAGACATATTGTCTTCTTTGGCACGCTGGCTGTTTAGCCTGTCTGCTGCACTGTTTAGTGCAACCGAATGTCTCCGTGCGGAGATCTCACCCTTAGCCCCGGGGGACTTCGAGTGCCTGCTCAGGCAAGCTTATTTTCTTAGCATCATCCTCCAGGACAGCGTTATTGCTGCAGCAGTGTAATACTCTGTTGTAGGGTGTTGCCGTGGTGACTTTACGACACCACCTCTTTCTCTTGTTTTTCAGAGGGAGAGTCTCTCTTTCCTTTGGAGGATCAGATTGGGAGATATTGGAGCTTATTATCAGATCTTGGCATCAGGCCTGTATGTTCTTCATGGTATACTGCGCAGTTCTTTCCCCAGATCTGCGTTATTGCTAAGGGAGCAGCATTCCAGGGTTGTTGGCATCATTTTGGAGTTAGATCTTTGATTGAGGGTGATCCTTGGATTGGCCAACCAATCCAAGTATATTTCTGATTTGATACTGAAGTTTGCTTCAGAAATTCTGAATCATTCTTCAGATCTGCTACAGTAAAACTCAGATCTGCTCCGGCATTCTCATGTATTGCTGAAATCCCCAAGGGGAAAGTAATAAAGAGCCCTTTGGGCATTTTGTCTCATTATAGATCTCTGCTTTCATGTATTTATCAGTTGTAGATCTGTAATATAATAAATATAAGCTTCAGCCTCCTAGAGAAATGCTGAAGGGTTTCTGCATCAATCTCGTCTTGCGGCACCTCAATCTTGAGGGGTTTTCTATAAAAATGTTGTTTAACCTTGCTCAATGCCTTTGCCATGATCCTAAACCTATTCTCTGATTGTTCACAGTATTTTACATCTTATACCTTCAGAAAAAACGCAGCTTTGCTTCAGTAGAATTCTGCATACTCAAAGTCTTGGGAAATCAGGGTTTTTCTTGACTAGTCGGGAAGGAGGAACTGTTTAATATAGCAAAACGCCTTTGTTTGAGCTTAAATTTGACATGGACGTCCCTCTTGACCTAATATAACATATCCTAGAACCTTGACCCGTCATTTTATGCAGATTTTCTTATACACTCATTTTAGGGCCAAAATCCTCACTTTTCCCCACCTTTTTGCCCCTAAAAGCTGAGTAAAGGTTGTTGCAGTATTTGGAGTGGGTTGCTGAGTGTTTCTAAACACTTTTTATGTTGGCTGAAGCATACTTTCCTGAGGAATGCGTTTTTGAGTCATGATCTGCCGAGAATTCCATTTTTGGGATACTACAGTTTGCTGCACTATTATTGTTTGGGTGTTCTAGTTCTATACCACTTGGTGTGTTTATCTCTCACTCTTAGACAGAGTCTGGAAAGGGCCAGATAGCCTCCGGATCTCGTTCTCTTTTAGAGGCGACATATCCGGTAAATGCCCTCCCAGTCAATCTTTGGTTGGGGTTTGGTGTGTTTTTGAGATATCCTGGAAACGGGATATTACAATAAATTCTGTTAATCCTGTTAAATAAAAAAAATCAAAATTGGGGATATTACATGGATGGACCAAGGAAATGGAACGTTGGGCAATAAAGGGCTATGACTTTCACTATTGACCACAAAAGAACACTAGCAAAGGGAATTTGTGGGGAAATTCAAGGACTCTTGTCCAACTCAAACCTCCTTGTGGGTAAAATTAAACTATTTTTAAAATATCTATGAATTAAAAATTACTAAGTCTCCAACTTGTGGATGAATAGTAATATTTTATTGAAGGAGTGTCCCACTAGCCATTATAATTTTTTCTATAAAGGCTAGGCTCTCCTCATTGTAAAATTGTGGTCAATTGAGATAATTTCTATTATAATAAAGAGCTCACATTTTGCAAACCCTTGTGTAAATTTATATCTGTGCATTGTGTGGAATGATTATTGTCTTTATTTCCTTTCTTGACATATTATTTTGGGACTAATTAAACCTAATATTTCTTGATGATAAATAAAATTATACTAAAACTAACTTTTTTTTCCATTGAATGGCTACCTAGTCAGTTGGAGAGAGCCAACTAGGGGGAAACCCCACTTGAGTTTTCTTGGTTTTTCAGTTAAATCGATCCAATCATTTGAACCATCTCTTGTATCTTACTGCACAAAAAAATCAAAGGTTGGAGATGCCATTTTTAGGAGAGGCTGCTCCTAAGTAGATTTGAAAGTCATCAAGAGGGTTCAGCGATACGAGGGGGTGATTTTCATCTTCGACCAAACTCGCTCCCTTGAAATAAACTTGATATATTGACCTAAGGGATACTGAATTCGCATTCCAGCAAAGGTAAGGCATAGGTATTACACAACAACTACTCTTATTTCAAAAATAGAAAACCTTTTTTTTCTGCAATTAGTTTAGGTTCTTTTGCCTGTTGGCTTGTATTATTTTACCTTATTAGCAAGTTTTATTCTTGGGGGAAATTGAGTTAATTGCTAGATCTAACCAAGAAAAGATATAAGGTTTATTTCAAAATATTTTTAAACTTGTATCTAGCTGTTTGGTACTATAGAACTGAAGTTTCCAAGGTTGTACCAAGTGGGATCTGCAATTTACAACAAGGTCTTTAGCCCTTATAGTGAGTACATCTACCTTAAAACCTTGTTATTTACTCTATAGTGTTTAATAGTTGTTATTATCAATATCTACAGTAATTTTTTATCATTTCCATCCATACTTAAGTGCTAAAATTAAATTTGGAAATTTCTAGGTGTGTAAACTAAGAGGGTTTTCACCTATATATATGAAAAGTATTTTCCAGCTTGCTGGAAATTCCCTTTTCAGTCCTATTTTGAATTAGGGGAGTCCCCAAAATCCTCTAATATTCACTCCCGTACCTTCTCCACCCCTAGACTAATCAGATTGTTGTCCCTGCATTTTTTGTAGATTTAACAGTCTGCTACACAGGGAAACAATATATTTTAATTTGCAGCTCCTTAGCCAGGGATACAAATCAAACAAGAATCACATTTTTGGTTAGAATTTTCAGTGTAGACCAAAATCCATAGGTTGCATGGTATACTTTCAATGATTTTTGGCTACTCATATTTGTTGTTTAGTTTTCAGCTGTTATAGTGACACATTCTACAGGTAGACAACTCATCTAAGTGAACACGTCCACTCTAGATGACTCCATATAAGCCATCGATCTTATTGAATAGTTACTTGGTGATAATTTAGGGACTCCTCCCTTGGCCATTTAGGGGGTGTTGGGCCTAAATAGAGGTGACTTGGGCTGCAGTGACAGTGGGTCTCTGCCTTGTCTGTGTCCATCCAACAAGTTGTCGGACCTTTGCAACACTGCTAATTTGATCAGTAATAAGAACCAATAAGGTTTGTAACTCAGGTTCAGGATACAACAAACAATGGAAATATTTCTTGGTTCAAAAATACTTTTAGTGTACAAAAAGAAGATGATCTATGGAAGCACCTATTCTAAGAGTTAACAATGGAAATATGTCTTGGTTCAAAAATACCTTTAGTGAACAAAAAGAAGATGATCTATGGAAGCACCTACTGTAGGAGTTCACTACTTTCCCATTTGGAGACAAATAAAAAATTCCTTACAAATAGTTAGAGGTGTTGTATCATGGCTACCTAATGATAGAGTAGACATCAAGTTAAAATATGATAGGATAATGGCAAATCCCCCACTAAGAGAATTCTCTATAAGGATGGGATCAAAAAAATTGGCTAACATATCTTGATGGAACTTTGATAGAAAATGAAATCATTGTGCTTCATCATCTCCAATTACAAGAGAGATTTACAACACTAGGAGAAGCTATGGACAAAGTTCAAAAGTTGGTGCCAATCTTGAGGATCATCAGGTGACAAGGGTTTGGCACAAGAAAGGAGGCACATGTATCATCATGGACTTCAATTCTCAGGGAAAGTTTTGAGGTGGTAGAGCCACAAAGGGTATGACATTCCATATGGGGCAAGGCAATCCTCCATAAGGTGAAACATTTCATATGGTTTCTAATGCAAAAAGGTTACTAACTATGTAGAGTTTTATAGGAAAAAAAAATTAACAAGACCCTCAATCTATTACTTATGCCAGAAGCATTGTGAACACTCCACCCATCTCTTTATGCATTGCTTGATTTCAAACATTACTTGGGATATGGCCTTCCAAGGACTTGTTAACTCTCTTCCCAGGGTAAAAAGTTACCCAAACATTCTTTAAAACTAGAAAAGAGATTGCCCCTTTCATTAAGGGGAAAACCTCTATTGGAAAAATTATAGTAGTTGGTATCTATCTATCTAACTTGAAAATATGGACAACTAGAAACAAGGTAGGTTGTGGACGATGTAAAATTGGCAATGAAAATGATTATTTCTAACAAAAATATTTAGGTTTAAGTCTCTGATGAATGGAGTAGAGAAGGAGGTGATTCTAAACTTGCTCAGGTTTCAGGGCATGCAAAATCCTAGATTAGTTCACTCAACTAGAATTAATTATAAAATTTAATTATTTTTTAATGTTAGACTTTGTAACAATTAAAAAGTGCAAAGTCAACATAAGATTAGATCATGGCCATTGATCTTAAAGGAGCAAGTGTAAATCTCAGCCCTTGGACCCTTCTGGAAGGACAAAGTTGCTCTATAAAGAGGAAATAAGGCTGAATTGAAAATTAGATTGAGTGACACCACTTGTGTTCAGAGCGCTCAGCAAGAGGAGGTTGATTCAGCAAGTCAGAAATCAGTGGGAGTGTTTCAACATCCAAGAGGACAAGTAAAAGGGTCATATGGCCTCACTCTTAGCTAATCAGCAAAGCTGAGTCACTTTGAAAGGGCACAGGAGGGAGGTCGAGTTCAACTTGGCCACACTGTACGACCAACATAACTAATCGTATGTCATGCAGCATTAGCCATACAGGCTGCAACCTCTCAGGGTCAAGTCGAGCTAAGTGAAGGCTCTGAACAACAATTTGATGAAAGGGCTTTTACCCAACTATACTTTTATCTTAGAATTTGTTGATGCTAATAAGAACACAAGATTGTAGGTTTTCCCTGGGGTTGGGGTTTCTTGACTGTTTATGGTGTTTATGTTTTATGGAGTGTTTGTCTTTAGTCTTTTCATTTTCTATTGTGCATGCTATGGTTTGTGACAATTTCACCAATGAAATCCTACTACAACAACTGATTAGATTTATCCTATTTGTTAATTAATTGAACAAATTATTTATTGAGTACTACGGTAAATATCGAAATCAAATACACTACAGCCTACACAACATAAAATATAGTGGAAAATACAACGCAGGAAAGATAGAAACACACATACAAGTACACAGTTATTTTTGGACAATCGACCCCAGAAAAACCCAACGTAGGAAAACCGGTGTAGAAACTGAGGGTTTTAATATTATGTAGTAGTAATCTAAGTACAAATCATTGGATGCCCAAACTGGCAATCTAATACAGAGAAAATAACTGATGAAAAGACAGTGAGAAAATCTCACAATGACATAGAAGATTCAACACTAATCTGAATTGGAGACAAGTTATCGTGCACTGTCTCTGTGCAGTAACTGCGTCTGCCTACGCAGTCACTACGTCACAGCTCCTGGGATTGCATCACACCTCTAGGTAATCTCCTGCTGATTGGAAACTCGACCGTCTTGGCGTCTGGTCTCACACCTTGGCTTTCGGCACTAGATCTCGACTGTATCCTAGCAGAATTGTGGACTCCATCTCAAACTCTGCGCTGCATCTGCGTGGCACTACACTGCCTCTCTGTGGCTCTCAATGTCTTCTCTACTCTGCACTCGCTAGATTTGGAAAACTTCCTCTGGTCTACTATTCCTGCCCCTCACTGCAAGAAAATCACTTGATCAGCTTCCGGCAACTCAACACTGCTTCTCTTGAGAATCTTATCTCTAGATATCTTACTCTCGCTATCTCGATGTATCCTCCGAGTGCCCATCGACCTCCTTATAATCTCTCATTGCCAAATCAACGACCAATATTAGATCCTAATCAATGGCTTATATTAACTTGGACTCGATCCATGCATTTATCTAGAAGATTCACACCCGATTTAATTAATACCCTTTAATTATTCTCATTTCCTAAGTTTTGACTTAGGAAACCATTTAAAATAATTAGTTATTTTAATTAAATCGTCTCCGGGTGGAATTTCTCCAAACGATTTATGGGTTTTGGAGAATGCATGTGTCTTAGCCCCTTTGCGAAATCTCGAGACTAGAGCACATCTGATGCTACTAAAATCAACACTCCCTCTTAGCAAGGAATGTGCTCAAGTGTTGACACCCATTGAAGCATCACTTTTGACTTTGTATCACCTCCTCCTGCGCTGCTGATGTATGGCCTCATTGCCCACCAACTACTGCGCAAAATTTGCGTTGCATCTGTGTTTCTATTGACTTTGCATACTGCTGCTAACTACTGCATCTGCACTCCGACTCTGTTGTTGCTGCCACTGCAACATCTGTAACTATGTCTCATCTATTGCTGCTGCAACTGAGAGATATCCATCATACTGAACCAATTGTGTTAAGTCTGATGCATCTGTCACCTGAGTCCTGACTGCCGCTAGCCTCTGCGTTGTCACTGAAGCTTTTGCACTACTGCTAACTCTACACAGTGTCAATTGCACTGCTGCCAACTCTGTTATGCGCTGCTCAGTTTCTAGCGCTACTAAGCACTGCATATGTCACTCTGGCACCTGACTGCACCAACTGTCACTGGTCCATCCTTCCACTACTTCTATGGGATCCCGTAGCAAGGAATTGATCCAAGAGGTGGACTCCTCAAGGATCCTACCCATCCTATTTCTCTTTGGGGCTACAAAACCAAATCACCCCACCTTACTCCTCGAGGTATCTCGGTGATCACGGAAAACTCTTCCTCCAATCTGGAGGGCAGTCTGTCGATCTCTATGGATGCAGCCTGTTGATCCTGCTTCTCCTCTTTTTCCCTCTTCTTGAGAGGTCACTGGGTAGCATAGGGACCAAGTTCACCACACTTGAAGCACTTGATCTTTGAAACGTCCTTATTTCTTCTGCATTGCTCCTGCTATCCTTTTGATGCAAGGGTTGCATTCACCTCTTCCTTCACCTCTGTTTTTTGTCCACTGACGTTGTTGCCTTCTAGGTTGCTCTTCACCAAGTCTCGCCTCAAATCCTCTTGCTGCAGATCTACCTACATGTGATCCCACTTTGGCAATGTTTCCCTACCCAAAATACTTTGGACAAGCACTTTCCATTCTTTCGAGACAACGTTTAGAGTTATCTGCACCATCTCTGTAGGTTGAGGCGCTGACCCTACAATTTCCAATTAATCTCAGACATCCTGAAGCCTGTGGAGAAAGTGGTCTATGCGTTCTTCCTTCTACATACGTGTGCTCTGCAACTTCTCTTCTCGATACATCTTCCATTACTTGGAAGATCCCTTTTACATTGTGGCAAGGGAGTCCCACATCTCTTTGGTCGTTCCAAGGGTTGTTGTGTGACATACGACATGATCCCGAACCCCATCAAGGATCATTCTCTTTGCCCTAGCCATCTTTTTATTGTACGCCTTCAACGGATCTGGATCTGCGGGGACAACCACCACACTATCGATGTAGGTTTTGAGACCGTACTCATCCAGAAGGAAGGAGATCCTTGCCTTCCAGATCACGTAGTTAGATGCTCCATCTAACCAATCCTAATCTCTCAACACAGCTAATGCCATCTTGCCAAACGACAAAGTCGAACTCTACCTCTAATCCTCCACGCAAATACTGATTGGCTCTACGCACTCCCTGCTGGAGTGAGCAAAACTGCTCTTGGCTATTACGGCTCTGCGTGGAAAAATAGAATTTCTTGGCTAGAAATTCTCTGAGGATAGAATTCCCTCAGTGTGCTCTTCTTTCCTCTTGACGCTTTTCTGCTTAGTGTGCTATTTATCGTGTACTACGGTAAATATCGAAATCAAATACACTGCAGCCTACACAACATAAAATACTGCAGAAATTGTTGAGATTTTGTATAGTTCATGTAGCATCTGGTGTGCTCTAGCCCTGAAATTTTGTGGAGGGGCTAGGACACACTTGATCTCCAAAACCTAGAAAGTGTTTTGAGAAATTTCAGTTGGTGTTCAAGTTATTCAATAATTAATTATTTTAATGTATTTCCTAAATCTAAACTTAGGAAAAGTAAATAATTAAAGTGAATTAATTAACACATGTGCTGAAATGTTCTAAAAGACATGGATCAAGAGGTCTTTTAATCTCAGCCATTGATGAATGTTTTAATCTTAGCCATTGATGAGATGAATGAAAAAGTATAAGAGAAAGGCTTGAGGGGCAGTTGGAACAGACACACAGTTGCAGAGCTGAGGAATAGATCTGGAATTATAGGGCAGGTTTGCTAAGAAATTCCGGAGGAATTTCCTGCAACGAGGGGTAGTATTGGCTAAGGGGATGATCTGATTTTGGAGCCAAGAGTCAGTAAGAGGCAGAGGAGCAACAAGAAGGACACCGCAGAGAAGCAGAGCAACAGCTACGCAGGTGCTACGTAGGACAACGCAGAGGCTCCAGGGGCTTGCAGAAGTTACACAGAGGGTGTTTAGGGCTAGTATAAGGCCTGCGTCACCCTTCCAGGGGTTACGTAGTCTCTCTCTAGGTAGCACAGTGGCATTCTGAGGCTAGCAGGGCTGATGCTGGGGCTTCAGGGGCAGCGCTGAGGGTTTCTAGGGCCAGATCCGGGCTGAGTTCTGTAAATCCCGTTTGAGGGTGTGGATCAGTCAGATATTTGGCACTAGAACTTTAGGTTAGTTGCATATTTGATTTCTTTTATTCTCTGTTGGGTTTTCTAGATCTAGAACCCATATTCACTGTACTCTGAATCTACTTAATAAAATAAACCCTCATATCTACTGCACCGGATTTCCCGCTTTGGGTTTTTCCGACGTCTTATGTCCAAAAATCCATGTGTCACTTTGTTGGATGAGCGTATTATTCAGTAAATGATCTGCATGTGTAGGCTGTAGTTGTGTTTATTTCGGTATTTTCTGAATCTAATTTTTGAAAATAACTTGTATTAATTTAAATCAAGTAGGAGGAATAAACCACGATACTACAGTAGAATTTTCACATGGTATCAGAGCAATAGTAGATCAAGATGAATCTCCAGCAATCAACTGAAGAAATATTTTTCTGCAGGGTGGCAGAAGAAGCAACAGATTTGGAAAGGGCATCTTGACAATAGGAGAACGCAGATCTAGAAGAGGACAACGTTGAAGCTACAGAAGGCCATCAGGCTTACGCAGACCCTTCCCAAGGCAGCGCAAGGACTGCGTCACCTAGTCTGGGGTTACGTAGTCCACTTCTGATCAGCGTTGAGGCTACGCTGGGCCAGTCAGTGAGACGCAGTCCAATCATTTCTCCAGTTGCAGAAGTATTTTGCCAACATCTGGAAGCAGTGCTTCAGATCTTCAGCAGTGCCGGTGGGGTGGAGATTCTGCAGGTGCAGAATTGTGCCTAGCTAAGTCAACAAAGGCGGGAGGAAGAAAGTCACTCAGCAGATCTGAGTTAAACAAATATGAGATTCGATCGGGAGGATCAAAGAGTGTTGTCCATTTATGTTTGGGTGAAAGATTTCCAAGAGGGAAATCAGTCTTAAGCAGAGGCAGTTACTAGAGGGTTTCTAGTCACCAAGAAACCCAGATCCAGAGGGAGAAGAAGTACTGTTTTTGTCAGATCTGAGCAAGATGGATCGATATGGACTAAGGGATCAAGATAGATTGGACGACGTCCAACTATGTTATCTGGAGGGTTAGAATCCTTTCAGTTATGGAAGAGTATGGTCTCAAAGATCATGCAGAGAAGGTTCTTGTTCTACCAACCGATGCAGATCCTCTGAAGAAGTATGAAGAAAATCAAGAGCGGATTAAGTGTTTGATCATAGACGGAGTCAAGGACCACGCGATTCCTCATATCGCTGGAAAGACTACAACAAATGACATGTGGGTAGCCTTGGACACGATGTACCAAGAAGGCTCCGTCCAAAGAGGAATGCTTCTGGAGAACCATATGTGGTTGTCCCAAATGATGAAGGGTGAAGAGATAATCCATTCCTCTTCAGGCTTCAAGCCATTCGAGATCAGCTGGTTGGCATTGGTGCTACTCTAGGTGAGGAGCTTGTAGTGAGGACTGCTCTGAATGCAGTCTTGGAAGATTGGGAAATGTTTGTCCAATGCATTCTGGGAAGGGCAGTGTTACCATCTTGGGCTGACATGTGGGCTATCCTCTGCCAAGAGGAGATCATGAGGGTCACCAAGCGGCAGAATATCAGTGGAGGAAGTGGAAAGGCCAAATTCAAGGAAGAGGAGGAGGATGCAGTCCTTGCATCAAGGGAAAAGAAATAATAAGGGAATAAGAAGAAGAACCTTTCCAAGGTACGATGCTTTAACTGTGGTGATCTTGGAAATTTCGCCACCAGTTGTCCTAAGAAGAAGGACAAAGGATCTTCTAATTCTAAGGTTGTAGTAGCAAAGGATGATGGCTCTGATGATGATGCAGCCATGAGTGCTCATGTGCCTCGAGAGAAGAGGTGGGGTGACATGGATCTGTAGAGCATCTACAGACTGTGTGGCAGGATCCTTGAGTCAGCCCTACTCTTGGACCACATATGAGCTACGGGAGCCTTAAGACGGTAGCGGGATGAGTCGGGAGATGGTTGCAGAAGGCCACATTGAAGTAGAAGAGGGAACTAAAGAGATGCAGACGGAGTAGCGCAATGCAGAGGCAGCAACAACGTGAAGGCGGTAGCGCAGAGAGGTTGATGGGACTTCAGCAGCGCAGAGAAGCTATGCTCACGTAGTGCAATGTTGCAGGATGACAGTGTCTCCAGGAGGACAATGTAAATCAACATCCAGGTAGCTTCAGTGATGGAAGGAAACTTGACTTATCTATCAAACAGTTGGGCAGAGTCCTTCAGTTGCTTACTTCTCGGCAACTGAGTTGCAGTGCAGCAATTAGCAGTGGCAGTGCTATGGGTAGCATGATGCAGCAAGTTGAGAGGGAGCTAGAGTATAGATGTGGTAGTGTCAGTGGAAGTTGCATGGGAAGCAGTACAGAGAGCAATAGTGCAGTGGATGGAGGGAAACAAGCCAAGCATCAACAATACAGAATCTAGCTTCAAGATCTTGTAGTGCATGGTGTGGATGCATTGCTAGAGCACACTCTGTGCTAAGAGGGAGTGTTGAGATTTTGTATAGTTGGTGTAGCATCGGGTGTGCTCTAGCCCTAAATTTTGTTGAGGGGCTAGGACACACTTGATCTCCAAAACCCAGAAAGTGTTTTGAGAAATTTCAGTTGGTGTTCAAGTTATTCAAATAATTAATTATATTAATGTATTTCCTAAGTCTAAACTTGGGAAAATTAAATAATTAAAGTGAATTAATTAACACATGTGCTGAAATGTTCTAAAAGACATGGATCAAGTAGTCTTTTAATCTCAGCCATTGATGAATGTTTTAATCTCGACCATTGATGAGATGAATGAAAAAGCATAAGAGAAAGGCTTGAGGGTCAGTTGGATCAAACACACAGTTGCAGAGTTGAGGAATAAATCTAGAATTCTAAGGCAGGTTTGCTAAGAATTTCCGGAGGAATTTCTTGCAACGAGGGGTAGTATTGGCTAAGGGGATGATCTGATCTTGGAGCCAAGAGTCAGTAAGAGGCAGAGGAGCAGCAACAAGGACAATGCAGAGAAGCAGAGTAGCAGCTACGTAGGTGCTGCGTAGCCACTACGCAAGACTACGTAGAGGCTCCAGGGGGCTGCATAAGTTATGGAGAGGGTCTCTAGGGCCAGCGTAAGGCCTGCGTCACCCTTCCAGGGGTTACACAGTCCCTCTTTGGGCAGCACAGTGGCATGTTGAGGCTAGCAGGGCAACGCTGGGGCTTCAGGGGCAGCGTTGAGGGTTTCTAGGGCTAGATCCTGGCTGAGTTCTGTAAATCCCGTTTGAGGGTGTGGATCAGTCAGATAGTTGGCACTAGAACTTCAAGTTAGCTGCAGATTTGATTTATTTTATTCTTTGTCAGGTTTTCCAGATCTGGAACCCAGATTTACTGTACTCAGAATCTACTTATTAAAATAAACCCTCATATCTGCTGCACCTGTTTTCCCGCTTTGGGTTTTTCCGGGGACTTATGTCCAAAAATCCATGTGTCACTTTGTTGGATGAGTGTATTATTCAGTAAATGATCTGCATGTGTAGGCTGTAGTTGTGTTTATTTCAGTATTTTCTGAATCGAATTTTTGAAAATGACTTGTATTAATTTAAATCAAGTAGGAGGAATAAACCAAGACACTGCAGTAGAATTTTCACAGAAAATACAACGCGGGAAAGATAGAAACACACATAAGTACACCATTATTTTTTGGACAATCGTCCCCAGAAAAACCTAATGTGGGAAAACTATTGCAACAATCGAGGGTTTTAATATTATGCAGTAGTAATCTAAGCACAAATCATTGGATGCCCAAACTGGCAATCCGATACAGAGAAAATAACTGACGAAAATATAGTGAGAAAATATCATAATGACATGAAAGATCCGACACTGATCTGAACTGGAGACAAGCTTCCTTGCGTTGTCTCTGCACAATAGCTGCATCTGCCTACGCAGTCACTGCGTCACACCTTCAGCTGATCTCCTGTAGATTGGAAACTTGACCCTCTAGCCCTCTGGTCTCACATCCCGACTTCTGACACTAGATCTCGACTGTTTCCCAACAGAATTGCGGAATCCCGCTGAAGCTTTGTGCTGCCTCTCTCTGGATCTCAACGTCTTCTCTTCTCTGCACTCCCCGGATTGGAAAACTTCCTCCGGCCTACTATCCTTGCCCCTCATTGCAATAAAATCACTCGATCATCCTCCAGTAACTCAACACTACTTCTCTTAAGAATTCAATCTCTAGATCTCTTGCTCTCGCTATCTTAGTGTATCCTCCAAGTTCCCATCGAGCTCCTTCTTGTAATCTCTCGTTGAAAAATCAACTACCAAGATTAGATCCTAATAAATGGCTTAGATTAACTTGGACTCGATCCATGCCTTTATCTAGAAGATTCACACCCGATTTAATTAATACCCATTAATTATTCTCATTTTCTAATTAATTAAAAATAATTAATTATTTTAATTAAATCCTCTCCGGGCAGAATTTCCCCAAACGATTTCTGGGTATTGGAGAATACATGTGTCTTAGCCTCTCTGCAAAATCTCAAGGCTAGAGCACATCTGATCCTACAAAATTCAACATGGTCAGAAACTCAATAGTGTTTACAGTTTAAATTTCAGTTTTGCACCTTTAGTTTTGAATTTTTGGGTATAAAAATTTAGTAAACTATAAATCAGATTTTTGAGTTTTAAAATTCTAACATGGTATCAAAACCCTAGCCTCTGATTAGAATCCAAAACACTAGTGTTTCTTCCACAGAAGTAGGTTCAACATTCAAAGGGAGTAGAAAATACCAAGTCGACTTTACAATTAGGGTTTCAAAAAGCAATGGCGTACCAAGGACTTCATTTTGATGATAGGCTTGAGGGTGCCTCAAACTACTTTCCATGGAGAGAAGAAATTGGTGTAGTTCAAAAGGAGCAGGGCGTAAGGGACTTTGTGGACAAAGTTCCGACATTTCCCACTGCCCCCACATTACCCCCTTAATTTCCTGTTGTGCATGCTATGGTTAGAAACTTAGTAGTGTTTATAGTTTAAATTTCAGTTCTGCACCTTCAATTTTGAATTTCTGGGTATAAAAAAATGGTAAACTATAAATCAGATTGTTGAGTTCTAAAAACCTAACATGGTATCGGAGCCCTAGCCTCTTATTAGAAGCCAAACCACTAGTGTTTCTTCCACAGAAGTAGGTTCAACATTCAGAGGGAGTAGAAAAGAACAAGTTGACTTATCAACTAGGGTTTCAAAAAGCAATGGCGTACCAAGGGATTCATTTTGAAGATAGTCTTCAAGGTGCTTCAAACTACTTTCCGTGGAGAGAATGAATTGGTGTAATTCTAGAGGAGCAGGGTGTATGGGACTTTGTGGACAAAGTTTCGATGTTACCCACTGACCCTCAACTACTGGCTGCTCATAACAAAAAGGACGCTAAGGCAAGGATAATTCTGCTTGAAGGGGTCAAAGATCACATAATACCTCACCTCTTTGAGAAGAATACGGCCAAAGAAGTGTGGATAGACATTGTGGGTTTGTACCAGAGCAATAATGAGACCAGGATAATGATGCACAAAATCAAGTTGATGAGCATCAAGATGTCAAAATTAGATTTCGTGGTGACTTACCTCACCAAGTTTACCCAAGTGAGGGACGAACTGGGAGGAGTGGGCAAGACTACCCCAATCTCTAAGTTGGTGCACCTAACATTGCAGGGCTTCACCAAACCTTGGGAGAATTTTGTCAACGAGGTTGTGGCTAGGGAGAAGCTCCCAGATTGGGAGAGACTATGGAGCGATTTCGTCCAAGAGGAGATTTGGAGAGGATCTTTGCTAGGGTCTTATGCCAAGACTAAAGATGAAGAAAATTTTTCCCTAGCTAGAAAAAAGGGAAAATCGAAGGGCAAGAAAGGTGGTGAGATAAGCTCCAAGGGAGAGAAGAAGAAGGACTTCAACAAAATTAGATGTTTCTCATTCCTGTGAAAATTTCTGAATCCTCTAAATAGAAACCCTACTGCAGAAATCTCTAGTTTACTTCTCCTACTTGTGTTTTTAAATTAAAAAGTTATTTTTAGAAATATTCAGAAAACATTGAAGTAAACACACTGCAACCTACACAAACATACAAATCAAGTACTAAAGAATTAAGCACATTTGACAAAGGACACAAGATTTTTCGGATAAATGTCCATGGAAAAACACAATGCGGGAAAATTGGTGCAACAACTCTTGAGGGTTTTATTATTAAGTAGAATTCTGAATACAATCTAGGGTACTAGTAGTGGTTTACCCAACAGAGAAAATATCGGCAGAAGTACCTCTATCCCCACAGATAGAAAATATGGTTGATTCAGCCGAGGATGAAGAACCCCACAGGTGCCTACACAGTCACTGTGTCACCCTTCAGTGTGGCTACGTCACCCCTTCTGGATCTGCTAAATACGAGCCCTTTCTGGCCCACTGAAAAGCCAGCACTGCCCTTCTCGGCTCTGCGTCAAACCCTATTGGCTTGTGTCACCCTTTTGTGACTGCATCAGCCTCTGCACTGGCTCTACGTGAGCCTAGCTGGGTTTACCTCACCCCTGCTGGGCCTACACTGCCTCTGCGTCACCCCTCTTGGCCTGCGTTGCCTCTCTGGTACAGATCTGCCTCTCTGCAATTGTATTCTCGACCTCGATTCTGGAATCCCTCTGCCGATATGCCCCTCGCTGCACTGCAAGCTCACTCGAAGATTTTCAGCAAACCGCGCCCCATAATTTTGACTTAGCTCAAGTCCTACTGCTATTTGTGTGTTCTCCATATGACCCCAAGCCTTCCTTTAATACTTTTCTCGTTGAAGAATCAACGGTCGTGATCTAATCTTTAATCAACGGTTAAGATTAGAAAAGACTTGATCCTCGTTACTTATAACATCTAACCCACATGTTTAAATTAATTCCCTTTAATTATTTAATTTCCCTAAGTTAGACTTAGGGTCTCCATTAAAATAATTAGTTATTGGAATAACTTAGGCTCCGAGTGGAATTTATCCAAACGATTTCTGGGTCTTGGAGATCTCATGTGTTCTAGCCCCTCCAAAAAGTTTTAGAGTTAGAGCACATATGATGCTACCCAAAAATCAACAATTCCATCAGCTAGGTCATTATGCTACTAAATTCCCTAACTGGAAGAAGGGTTTCAAGAACAAACAAGTCGCAATCTTTGGAGAGATTGATGAATTCTCATCCAAATTTGAGAGGGAGTTTTCCCTCATTGCTTGTATGGCGATCTCTATTGGTGCCAATATTTGGTCTATTGATAGTGGAGCGTCCTGTCACATGATGAGAAACAAAGATTTCTTTTGCAAATTGACAGAGAAAGACATGAAGTTTCACATTGAGCTAGGAGATGATGGGAGGTATCGAGATGAAGGGCTTGGTACAATCAGATTTGAGAGGGATTCGAGAAAACCCTTATATCTCGGAGATGTTATTTATGTTCCAAGACTCAATAAAGACCTCATTTCAATCTCAATACTTGAAGATAAGGGGTAAGAAGAAACCTTCAGAGAGAGAAAGGTCTTCATCTGACCCCAAAATTCAAAAGTTGCCCAGTAGATTGGGGTTAGACATAAGAACTTATTCATATTGTAGTTTTAGACAGTGGTTGTGACTCAAGGCTAGAATTGGGTGAGTTATGGCATAGGAATATGGGCATCTGCACCATGCGGCGCTCAAGGTGCTCAAGGAAATAGCGATTGGGTTGTCAGAGTGTAGTGTATATCATCATAACATGTGCAAGAGGTGCACAATTGGAAAGTATGCCAAAACCTCATTTCCCAACAGTGACCACAAGGCCAAGAGAATCTTGGACCTTATACATTCATACATGTGTGAGCCCATGTCTTCAATATCCCTTAGTGGGTACAAGTATTATGTCACCTTCATTGGTGATATCTCTAGAAAGACCTATATATTTTTCATGAAGAACATAGATGAGGTCTTCTAAAATTCCAGGATTTTAGAGCCTTGGTGGAGAACCATACCGGAAAGAAAATCAAGGTGTTGAGATCAAATAATGGACGGTAGTATAACTCCAATGCCTTAAAGCACTTTTGTGCCAAGGATTATATCGTGAGGGAGCTCACTACACCTTATAACCCTCAACAGAATAGGGTGGCAAAACACAAAAACAGGGCCATAGTTGTGGTGGTGAAATGTTAATTTTGGAAAACTAGGTCCAAACTCCATGTTGTGATGCTTAGATGAAGATACCAATATTTTTATTGGATTCCTCTTTCGGAGAGGTGCAAGATCAATCTAAAGATGATCTTGACAATGTGGAAAATCTCGGCAAAAAGTCCAGACTTTTTGAAAAAATCCCGAATTTTTCCCTAAGCCGACTTTATCGGCCGACTTTTTGCCGACTTTTTCATCCCTGAAAAAGTTGTGATTTTATCCTCGAAGTCCCGAATTTTTGCTGAATTTTTCCAAAAAATCGTGAGTGAGGTAGTTTCATTAATAATTTTTTAAATTTTTTTTGAAAAAATCGGGATTTTTTCAAAATATGAATATTTTTGTATTATTTTAGTTTTTCCGACTTTTTGCCGACTTTTTCAAAAAACTCCAGACTTTGTCGAGTTTTTCAACTTTTGGACCCTTGCTGATTTAATCTCGACTTCGACTTTTTCCACATTGGATCTTGATTTGATGAGCAAAACATTTATTTTGAATTTATTGAAGATATGTGCAGGTCGGCCTTAAGGTTTTGTGCCCCAACAGTTGTGTCACACACCCTCACTAATGGATATAAATTGGTCAACATTGGAGGACATTTCACTCATCTCATCCCTCACACATTTTCTCTCTCCTAATCTGATTGGTTCAATCACTTGGAGTCTCTTCTCTTCACACGTGGGAAAGTGCAACAAGGAAGAAAACTGTTTTCGGATTTCTGTTTTCGGCTAGGGTTTCTGCAGCAAATTTGACCAACATTGACTTTGGTCAACGCAAGGTCAAATGGACCTGAAACTTTCCCAAAATTTTAATTTTTCAAATCCGCATTTTTTGGCACTATTCCCGAGTTGGACATTGACTTTGACTTGCTGTGTTGACCTTGCTGTTGCTGCTGTTTGCGTTGACCGTTGACTAACAATGTTGACTTTTTGGGTTGATTTTTGAGTTGACCATTTGGCTGTCCTAGAGGGTTGTGTGACATTGCTGGTTGGCTGACCATATTGAGACTTTGCTGGTTGAAGCATCCTGTTGACCGCCGTAATGCACCAACACACTTATATATTTCTGGCTTGTCTTCTGTCGATCTACTAGTATGTTCTATCAACATTTTACTTTATTGTTTATGTGATTGCTATCTGACATTGGAGAAAAAGTAAAGTTGAATCAGACATAGAACATCTGCATAAATTTACATGGTATCAGAATTGAGGTGAAGACAAAGCCCTAATTTGTAGCAATCACCGAAGAAGAGGATGGGTTCCTCTAACTACAATGGCTTTAAGGTTGATGACAAATTGACTGGGAAGGATGACTTCCATGCTTGGAAGATGACATTGGATCTTAATTTGTATGACCAAGATGTCATGGACTATGTGCAGGGTAAAATCCAAGAGCCTCCATCCACTGCAACCGCTGCTGCCAAAACAAAGTATAGGAAGGGGGAGATCAAAGCAACGCTAATAATCAGGGACTCAATTCATAAGAGTCTGGTTGCCTACATCTTTGGGTTGGGCACATCAAGGAGATGTATGATAAGTTGGTCCACATGTTCAAAGCCAACAATGTGAATCAAGTCCTATTCTTCATGAATCAATTGAAGAATTTGAAGAAAGGCAGGGATGAGTCTGTTCAATCATATTTTATGAAGCTGACCGAGATCAGGAACAATCTGCTAGCTATTGGGTAGACAATAGCTGATCAAGAGATGGTATTCACCGCACTTGGAGGGCTTTCATCCGAATGGCATGTGTTCAAGACTACCATTATCAATAACAATGTGATACCTGACTCTGACGAAGTACTATCGAGATCCGTACAAGAAGAGACAAGGATGAAGGACTATGAAAATGAAGGAAATGCTGCCTATGCTGCTCATTCTAGAAAGAAGAACTTTGGTGGTCCAAGGAACAAAGGAAGAGCAGGGGCCCAAGGGAAGAAGGGCAAGTGTTACACTTGTCACAAGCCAGGTCACTATGCTAGAGAATGCCCTTTCAAGAAGGATTCGCCTGGTGATGACAACAACAACAACCAGAGGAATGGCAATCAAAGGAACAACAGGTTCAAGGGGAAGAGGAAGGCTCCCTCCAGCGGAAATGGTCAACCTTTCAAAAGGTTGAGAAATTCTAGGTATGAGGAATCAAATGTTGTTGATAAAAGAAATGAATTCATTCTTGTATTTGCCCTCTCTGGTGCATCTCCACCTGACACTATGGATGTCTGGTTGATAGATAGTGGTGCTTCAAGGCACATCACTGGGTTCAAGGAAGCACTTTCTGATATGGTTGAGAAGGATACTAATCTGGAAATTATCCTTGGAGATAATGCCACATATCCCGTGAAAGGGACAGGGACTGTGACCCTCCACTTGTCTCAAGGTCAAGTCACAGACTGTGACCCTCCACTTGTCTCAAGGTCAAATCCTCTGCTTGTAGGATGTACTCTATGTACCTAATTTGAAGAAGAACCTTGTGTCTATATCGACCATGGAAGACAAAGGTTTCAATGTGGCATTCATTGATGGGAAGGTGCACATATGGAAGAAGAGCTTCAAGGAAGCTATCACAATTGGGTTTAGAGTTGATACACTCTACCAGGTTGAAGGAAGTCCACTGGGAGCAATGACGTGATACTATCCGATAGACTGAACTATGGCACCAGAGGTTTGGACACCTTCACTACAAGACCCTTCCCGAAGAAAGGAAGGTAGTGACGGGGATGCCCGAGTTTTCAAATAATCATGGAGGTGTATGTCAAGGTTGTGCTGAAGGAAAGCATACAAGGGCACCTTTCCCCTCAAGTGTCACAAAGACATCTGATGTCTTGCAATTGATACATTCTGATCTGTCTAGGATGCTTCTTGTGACATCCTTGGGAGGATGTTCTTATTATATGACATTCATAGATGACTTCTCTCAAAAAACCTGGATATACTTCTTGAAGAAGAAGGATGAGGCTTTCATGTGGTTCCATACCTTCAAAGCCTTGGTGGAAAATATGACAGGGAAGAAGATCAAGATATTGAGGACCGATAATGACACTGAATATGAGACGAACGAGTTCAAGAACTTTTGCAGAGAAGTTGACATCAAGAGGGAGACCACAACTGTCTATACTCCCGAGCAAAATGGCTTTGCTGAAAGAAGAAACAAGACAATTGTGGGGGCTGCCTGTGCCATGCTATGTGACCAGGGTCTACCGAAGTTTCTGTGGGGAGAAGCTGTGAACACTGCTGTGTACATACAAAACTGATGCCCTCATTCTGCTCTGGACTCCAAAACTCCCGAAGAGGTTTTCACTGGTAAGAAACCCGACGTCTCACATTTTAGAGTTTTTGGATGTCCTATTTATTTTAATGTACCGAAGGAGAAGAGGAGCAAGCTGGATGCTTCTGGGAAGAAGGGAATGTTTGTGGGCTACAACGAAACTTCAAAGGCCTGTAGAGTCTATGTGCCTGGTCAAAGGGAAGTGGAGATATGCCATGATGTCACCTTTGACGAAGATGCTTCCCTGAGGAAAGTAGTCAACCTTCCGAGATCTGAGGAAGATCATGAAGTAAGGCCTAGAAATCAAGAAGAACCGAAGGATGAGATGATGCCCGATACTGAAGGACCGATGGACCCGATTGATCCACCTCCCTCGATAGGGAAGAGACCATCATGGCTCAGGGACACTCTCGAGGATGCTGAGGGAAATATGGCCCCAAGGGGGACATTCTGTGAAAGTAAGAAGCCGAGTAGATACCAAGGGTATCTAGCAGCCATGAGTACTATTGTACAATCTGAGCTTGGATCTTTTGACGAAGCCGTAAAGCATCAAGTCTGGAAGGATGCTATGCACGAAGAGTATGAGTCCATAATGAAGAATGATGTCTGGGATGTGGTTCCAAGATCGGAGGACAAAGCAGTTGTCACCTCGAAATGGCTCTACAAGATCAAGCATGGATCTGATGGAAGTGCCGAAAAGTTCAAGGCAAGATTCGTTGCCCGTGGCTTCTCTCAAAAGGAAGGCATAGATTATGATGACATATTTTCACCTGTGGCCCGATATACCACCATTCGATCTATCATAGCCCTTGCTGCTACGCAAGGATGGAGTCTTCATCAGATGGATGTGAAGACCACATTTTTGCATGGTGCGTTAAAGGAAGAGGTGTATGTGGAGCAACCTCTAGGGTTCGAAATCCAGGATCGGGACACCCATGTCTGCAGGTTGAAGAAATCCCTCTATGGGTTGAAGCAAACACCCATAGCTTGGTACGAGAGGATAGACAGCTACTTGATGAAGCTGGGTTTCACTTGTAGTAATGCTGATCCAAACCTTTACTTCAAGGTTGATAGAGAAAAGCCTCTCATTCTGGTGCTGTATGTGGACGACTTCTTCCTGACAGGTGCTGACCCTCTCATTCATTAGTGCAAGAGGGATCTCGTTGCTAAGTTCGAGATGAAGGACCTAGGACTGATGCATTACTTCCTAGACCTGGAGGTCTGGCAGAGACTTGGTGAGATTTTCCTTTCTCAAGGAAAATATATTGTGAAGCTTCTGGAAATATTTGGTATGGTGTGTTAGGCCTCTGTAATTTTAGCAGATTGGTAAGACTAAAGCTGCAGAGACAACATTATGAACCACTTTGGGATTCTAGGATCTAGCCCTCCTGAATCCAGAGAGGGATCTCTCTATAAGTGCAAAGATTAATTTATCTTCAAGTCTTTTAGTATGATATTAGGCTAGTTATTAAGAACAAGGGTTTTTTGTTTGTTTGGATGGTTGAGTATGATTTTTAATTGAGTGGAAAGTCCTAAAAATGAAAGAGTTTCAAAGGGGTGAAGGTGTGAACAATCAGAACAAGATTTAGCTGATAGGATAGATATGAAACAACACTTAGTCCATTGGGCTATGGAGTCATAATAGGGTTTAATTGTGCAACAATTTCAAGAGTGATCCAAGGAGAAAGTCATCTATATCAAAAGATCCTTTAGATTAAATGATGGAATGGAACATTAAAAGTGTTGAGAAGGTGGAAAAAGCCAATAATTTCAACAAGGATTTGTCAACTTTCCAAACAAGAAAAGCCTTTTAAGCAATTGTTTGAAACCAACCGAAGATAGGACTAACCTTAAACTTCTTTGGACAAGCTTGTATTAAAGTTAACTTATCAGACAAACAATCCAGTAATCCACTTGACTACTTTCAGAAGGGATGAAAACAGATAAGAAAACGAAGTGCAGCTTAAGATCAAGCAAGATACATTAAAATCTAAACTTGCTTTCAGCATACTCTTAGGGAAACTTTCAAAACAACCTTAGGAGAAAGAACTAGAAGACAGGGCAAACCATAAACTTTCCTAGTCCAACTCTACTTAGGATATAATGAAAATATCATTCAAGAACTTCCTTTCAAGCTTTGCACATCAAGACAGGGACAAACCAACATTCCTGGATAATGTTTACACTTAAGTCATTCTTAAACAAACAATTGGAAGAAAACATAAAGATGAAGCATATCAGTGAGAGTAGGGTACTTTTAACAGTAAATCCTAGCTCTATATTTGCTGTTCTTTATCAGAGAAAAGTGAACAAAATGGCATACATGAAAGGAAAACAATAACACAGTAAGAAGTACTTCACCAATGATATAGACCAGGATCCCAAAAACCAGCTTGTATATTGATGTCAATCTAGTTACATACTTCAAGTCCAACGTTTCAGTACAACAATCATCTTCTCTTCTCAGCCTAACTTCTTTGATCACAAACAGAGCTTCAAGAGCCTCTGAAAACTATTTACATGTAGAAAGTTTTGAGCACAAGTATTACATCAAAGTTCAGCAACTAACATTTTACAATGTGCTCCTCAAGGAGATTTTATAAGAAAATGAGGAGGTGGAAGGGTTTTTAGGGTTCAAGTATCATTAATTTCATAATAAATGCAATTCCTAGCCTTGAAAACCATGCAAGGCATAAGGCAAGAGTGCATTCTATCTATAACTCTGTTTCATAACTCTATTCTGCTTTTTGAGGCTTAATAGACGAGAAAATTGACTTCAGGGTTGTTTCTTATCTTTATAATAACTCTGCTGACAGTTGTAATAAGTTCCTTTGATTTGTAATAACTGTTCAGCTGTCTTTAGACGAATATCTTTGAAATAGGCATTAACTATGCCTTCTTTGATTGCTTTGAGGCTGCAGGTGTCTTTCGGTAGCTGGGGAGGATTCAATTAGCCTCTGATGTGGTAGTGGAGGCTTCTCGGACTGATAGATCTCATTGTTTTAACCTAAAACACTGTTAATTTGATTTTGATCTATGTTTTAGGCCTGATTAGGCTTAATCTCTGTCTTCTGATCTTCATACTGTCTTCAACTGAGTGGATTAGGCCTTTGATAGTCAAATTTATGCCTTAATCCCTCAAAACTGTGTTAAAACCTTTAATTCTTCATTTCTGCGTTGATTTTATCCTTTGACACTGATACTCTTTGTTTGATTAATATTTGTTGTGCCTTTGTTGTTTTGCAGGCGCACAGAGGGTTTTATAATGTCACCAGTGCTCATGAGGCATGGGTAAAATGATAATTGGAACCCTGTAGATTCTTTGTTTTCATGGATAATGGCCTGGGGGATCGTCATCCCCGGCCTTCTTTTCTTTTAAAAACTGTGGAGAAACTTTGAAAAACCTGCAAAAATACACAAAAGTAAGAGAAAACCCGTGAAAAAATAGGTTTAGCACTGTTTGGAGAGTTTGGGAGCGAGATTAGATCGTGACTGTTGGATGAGAAGAACCAATGGCCGAGATCATCCGATGGGGTCAATTGGGAGGCGATCGGGTAAATGGAAAGGAAGATTAAGTCCGAGCCATTAGATCAGATTGATCAACGACCGAGAGCAATCGATAAAACATTTGGGAACAAAGGGGAACAGGCGATGAATTGGTGGGGAAATTCAATCAGAACCGTTGATCTAGATAAATGAACGGTCAAGATCACGTAATGGAACACTGGGGATTTCGGATGGTGGGGAAATGCAATAGGGGGAAGATTTAATTAGGATCGTTGATCTTTAGAGATGGTGGAGAAGACTCAATAAAACGACCGAGAGAGGAAACAAAGGGGCAAAGACTTGGGGGTTAGATGCAATTTGGGCCATTGGATTGAAACGATGGACGGCAGAGATTACAAGATAAAAAAGGTTAATGCGGTGGAGAAAGTGGTTTAGCGGAAAACCAGAATGGTTTTCGCGCAGCTCTGAGGCGGTTTTATAATTTTGCCAAAACAACGCGATATGGGTCTGCGCTTGACACGTGTCATTTTATAACCGCCCACATCGCGTAATTTTTTGGCATTAACGTTCAGGCGCAAAATTACGCGATATGGAGTTTCAGCCGTCGGATGAAAGGCAGAGAGATCTGACCGTGGGAATGAGAGCGCGATGGGGTAAGATGCGCGGGCGAAAAAGGTGGGCAGGGTCAAGGGCGGTTTAGATCTGGACCGTTGGATCTTGGGAATGGACGGTCGAGATCTGTCGACGGGGAAGGTAGGTCCCAAAGGAGTTGGGCCTATCGGATTATATCTGGACCATTAGATCTTAGGAATGAACGGCCTAGATTGAATCTTGGGGTAATGAAAGCAATGTGAGACAGGGAGTCGGGCGGAGATTGGGTGCAATAAGGATTGTTGATCCGCAAAGATCAACGGTGAATCTTCACGGAGAAGTTGAACTGTCGGGTTTATGAAATAACAAAGGGAAGTCGGGTTAAGATCCTAGCCGTTAGATCTTGGGAATGGACGGTCTAGATTTGATCGCAGGATCGCAAATCGACGGAAGCAAGGGGTAAAGCAACAATGAAATGCGTCGATGCGATTAAGCGCGGGCCGTTAGATCTAGGAGAGATCAACGGTGGGGATTCAATCGGCGAGTGCGATGGTAAGGGCTTTCGAGCGAAGCGCGATTAAATCTGAGCCGTCGGTTCTTGTGGATTCGACTGTTCAGATTAAATCGCGGGATCGCAATTGGAGGAGGGAAAGGGAACGGACAAAAGGATTTTTTGCGATGCGATGGAGTATCAACCATCAGATCAAAGGATGATCGACGGTCCAGATTAAATCGGAGATCGCATCGAAGGGAGGCAGTATGAAGAATAGGCGTGATGCGATGAGCCGATGGCCGTTGATCTTGTAGAGATCAACGACCCAGATTTGCTTTAAAACATATCGTCGGGTTTCATAAAAAACAAAGGAAAAAGGGTTTGGACATGTTTTTTTAGTGTTTTAGCGCTCGATTGCGGGGCTCTGGGTTATGTGAAGAAGGCGAAGGGATCGGGGGTTTAAAAGAAAAGAGCCTATCGCAATCAGAGTTTTCAAAAGTAAAAGGTAATAAGGAAAATAGAGAACCCCGATTGCGATTGCGTGATAGGGGCTTAACTACGGGTTACAGCTCCGGTTTTATGCGGAAAAAAGGAGTTGGGGCTAAGGCCAAAGGGGCTTAAGGGCTTAGTGCAAAAAGATTGTTTTTTAGGATTTTTGAAATTTTTTGAGAGTTTCGATAAAGTTAAAAAAGAAGTTTTAAACCTTATCAAAGGGAATTTATAAAGGAAATGAAGGAAAATGAGGGAAATGGAGGAATTTTATGAAGAAAAAGGGGATGAAAATAGTGTCATTAATGAATGGAAGGAGGGGTAAAATGAAGGGGAAAAATGGGTTTTTGAGCAGTCTTTTTCTTTAGGAAAACAACAGATTTTTCAGGGTTAATGAGGGAAACAGCAGTGAAGATTAACTAAAAGATTAGTTATCTTCATAAGATTTTAAGAACTCACAATTTGGCCATGAAATTGTTTCTTGAAGTCTAAAAAAGATTTAGCCACCATTTGATATGACAAATTTTTATAAGTGGCTAACATGGTGGACTGTAATTCCATGTCGACACCAATGGAGCTAAACTTTAAGAAGTTGAGTGGTAGCATTGTTGGGTCCGTGTTAGCAAATCCTACTGAGTATCGTCAACTCGTAGGGGCCCTGATGTTCTTAGAGAACACCCATCCGGACGTATGTTTTGTAGTGAACACTTTGAGTTAACGTATGGTTGAGCCTCATCACACTCACTGAGTTGGTGTCAAGAATCTATTGAGATATCTTCGGGGCACGATAAACCATGGGCTGACATACACTGCCAGGAGCGTGACACTCCTTGGATATACTGATGCCAATTGGGTTGGTAGTGTGGTGGATTGTAAGAGCACAACGGGATGCAGCTTCACACTTGGTTCTGCTTCGATATCATGGATAAGCAGGAAGCAAAAGTCGGTGGCTTTGAGCACCGCGGAGGTTGAATACATTGCAGGGAGTATGGCCTGTTGTGAAGCAGTTTGGTTGTGAAAGCTCTTTAGTGAGCTGTTCGGGCATGTGCTAGATACCACCGTGATACTCTGTGAAAACCAGAGTGGGATTCAGTTGTTTGAGAATCTCGTGTTCCACGATCGATCCAAGCATATAAATATCAGGTACCACTTTATCCGGGATATGGTACAGCGAGGCATGGTAAGGCTCGATCATATAGGAACTGATGAGTAGGTCGCAGATATTCTCACAAAGCCCCTGGGGAAGGTCAAGTTCCTAACCTTCCGTGAGAGTCTTGGTATCGTGGAATGTTCCCATGGCCGAGGGTCCCATGGACGGGCGAGCCCGGGAGCTCTGGGGGGCTTTGGGGATAGCTTCTCGGAGCTATAAGCAACCACAGGGCTAGGCTTGCCGAACCTTGTTGGTGTGCTTCTGCCCCACCGTTGTGATGATTGAGTTGGTTCACCTCTCATTATCTATGCCCCGTATGCATCCTACCCATTGAGTTCAAGGCTCATGGGAAGTACCTCTCATTTGGCCAGTGAGGTGGGAAAAGCTAGAGACTAGTAGCAAAGACTGATGGACGCATCAGAGATTTCCGTACTCTCTATCTAGGATGGCACGGTCCAACCACTTGATCTGGGATCAAGTATAGTGAGGTTTCGGACCTCCAACTGACTTCGGGTCAGGGAAATGAACTTCGGGTTGGTATGAGACTCTTTGTGAGTCCTATAGAGGTTTCAAACCTCTGGGCTGAATCTGTCAGCCGGAAATGATGTCTTTGTGACTGACCCACTTCTGTTCTGAAATAAAGAAGCCAGCAAAGCAAGTTACGGCGGGATGACGCATGATGTTTGGATTGAATAGGTGGATGGAGTTCTCTCTAGTTGAGAGGGAGTGTTAATTTTGGACAACTAGGTCCAAACTCCATGTTGTGATGCTCAGATGAAGATACCAATATTTTTATTGGATTCCTCTTTCGAAGAGGTGCAAGATCGATCTAAAGATCATCTTCATCCGATAAGAAAAAATTTTATTTTGAATTTATTCAAGATATGTGCAGGTCGGCCTTAAGGTTTTGTGCCCCAACAATTGTGTCACACACCCTCACTGATGGATATAAATTGCTCAATGTTGGAGGACATTTCACTCATGTCATCCCTCACACATTTTCTCTCTCCTCATCTGAATCACTTGGAGTCTCTTCTCTTCACACGTGGGAAAGTGCAGCAAGGAAGAAAACTGTTTTTGGATTTCAGTTTTGGCTAGGGTTTCTGCAGCAACTTTGACTAGCGTTGACTTTGGTCAACGCAAGGTCAAATAGACCTGAAACTTTCCCAAAACTTTGATTTTTCAAATCTGCATTTTTTGGCACTATTCCCGAGGCTGGACGTTGACTTTGACTTGCTGCATTGACCTTGCTGCTATTGTTGTTTGCGTTGACCGTTGAATTTTTGGGTTGACTTTTGAGTTGACCGTTTCACTGTCCTAGAGGGTTGTGTGACATTGTTGGTTGGCTGACCATATTGAGACTTTGTTGGTTGAAGCATCTTGTTGACCGCTGTAACGCACCAACACACTTATATATTTCTGGCTTGTCTTCTGTCAATCTACTGGTATGTTCTATCAACATTTTACTTTATTGTTTATGTTATTGCTATCTGACATTGGAGAAAAAGTAAAGTTGCATCAAGCATAGAACATCTACACAAATTTACATGAAATCTATGGTTCATGATCAAGAGCTACCCATGTTTCTATGGGAAGAAGTTTGCAACACTGTAGTTTACCTGCAGAACAAGAGCCCACATCGGGTGTTGGGGCAAGTCACACTAGAGTAGGCCTTCACATGAAAAAGACCAGATGTATCTCATTTTAAGATATTTGGCAGTCTAGTGTACTGTCATGTATCGGAAAAGACGAGGTCAAAAATAGAGCCCACTGCAGAGAAGGTAAACTTTTTGGGCTATAGTGAGACTTCTAAAGCCTACAAAATATATGTACCATCACTCAAAAAGACATTCATCTGCAGAGATGTGAATTTTGAGGAGGAAAGGGCTATGACAAATTCCTTTGATAGTGACCATATTTTTGTACATTAGGAGGAGGAACAGGCTCCTATGTAGGAAGCTAAGCCAGTTCCTCAATTAGAAGTGAAACAAGATGATGGGTAGGTCAAGAAGAATGAAGTCGAGCTAAATACACATGAGGAGGAGAGAGAGCAACCCTCTCACCTTCTGAATACTAGCATAGGGAGAATGAGGACAAGATCGGAAGATAAAGTGATCAGAGAGGCTCAAGAGCAACTTAGAGCCTAAGACTTGAGTTCGAGAGAGAAAACCACCACAGTGGTACATTAGGGTATATGGCCTTAATGATAGAGTTGTTAGAGGTTGAGCCTTCCAGCTACTAGGAGGCAACCGCGCATCAAGTATGGAGAGATTCCACAGCGGAGGAGTATGTGTCCATCATGAAGAATGATGTTTGGGAGGTGGTGTCGAGGCCAAAGAGAAAATCTGTGGTGGGATCACATTGGATCTATAAGATCAAGCATGGAGTTGATGGGAACATTGAGAAATTCAAGAAAAGATTTGTGGCCAAAGGGGTTCTCACAAAAGGAGGGCATAGATTATGACAAAACATTCGCCCCTGTGTCCAGATACTTACCGATTAGGATAGTCATATCAATTGCAGCGCAAATGGAGTGGAGGATCCAACATATGGATATAAAGACAACACTCCTCAACGATGTTGTTGAGGAGGAAATCTATATCAAAAACTCAGAGAAGTATGAGGCACACAATAGGGAGACACATGTGTGCATGTTGAATAGGGCTCTGTATTGGCTCAAGCAGGCTCTACAAGTATGGTCTGCCCGCATTGACAACTATTTACAAGGATTGGACTTTACGAAGAGTGAGATGGATTTCAATCTCTACTACATTATTGTTGGAGGTGAACCGTTCATTCTAGTACAATATTTATTTGTCCATGGAAAGGTTAGAGAAGCTCTTCCAGGAGTGGAAGAGAGATGTTGCATGTGAGTTTGAGATGATGGATCTAGGGATTATGCACTATTTCCTTGGATTGGAGGTCTAGAAGGGGGATGGAGAGATCTTCCTAGGGCAGGGAAAGTATATCATTGAGCTCCTGAGGAGATTCAGGATGTAGGGCTTGTTACCCATCAAAATTCAGTGGCCCCATAGGAGAATTTTTCTCCTAGATATCTCTTCAGTCAGCTAGCAGCCCCTGACAACCACCAATGTAGCCAATACATTGTGCCATTTGATCTCCGCTCCCTATGTTAGTCATATGTGTCATTGGTCATCTATCAAGAGTGTATGTTGAAGGTGGGCAATCCAATCCTAAAGGTATGTTTTTCATTGTGCAAATGGGTACTTATGCTTGTTTTTCCTTGGGCATCTTAGGCATGGATTATTGGGTGACGTAGAAAAAGGAAGCGTTTTGACTGTAGTTTTGTTCCCTCACCTTAAATGGGCAATTAATTTGCAATCCTAGTCCCATCGAATCTCCCCTATTGACCTATAGATTTAGGAAGGGCACTACTCGGAAAAAAAATGATTTTGGTAGCGCGGTCCCATTTTCTTGTTCCATATTTTTCACTCTCTTCAACACATTACAAGCCCTATTTCATCATTTCCCTTCTCTGGGTCCACAAAGCATCAGTACACCCCCTTCCCTTGTGCACATGCCTGGGTCAGGCCTAAAAATGTTGCCTCAGAGGATGATGCACCTAAAATAACGTTAAAAGCATATCATGGCCACAAGCAAGAAACAAAAGAAAAAAATATTGTAAAATGCAAAAGATGGCCAAGACATTAAAATTGTTGATTTGGGGTAGCATCGGATGTGCTCTAAGTCTCAAATTTTGTGGAGAGGCTTACACACATGTATTCTAAATAACCCAGAAATCGTTTGGTGAAATTCCACTTAGATTGTATTCTATAGAAATAATTAATTATTTTTAAAGGGACCGTAACTCAAAACTTAGGAAAATAAAATAATTAAAGTGTATTAATAGAATATGAGTGAGAATGATCTAGAATAAACGGATCAATTAAAAAGTGTAAATTTTTGTAGATGTTCTAGGCTTGATGCAATTTTACTTTTATAACAGCGATCCAATAAATAGTTAAGTAAAACACTGATAGAACATACCAGTGGATCTAGAGAAGACAAACCAGAAACAGGAGAATGTGTTGGTGCGTTACGGCGATCAGCAGGATGCTTCAACCAGCAAAGTCTTCTTGGTCGGCCAACCCAAAATGTGTCACAGCAGTGCTCAAATCAATTATCCAGTCAACTCAGAGTCAACCCCAGAAAAGTCAACGCAGGGCAGCAACAAGAAAGTCAACGCAGCTCCAACTTCGGTCAATCTTTTGACCTCGATTTTTGTGCCAATGAGTACGGCCTACAAAAATCGAATTCTCCACAAAATTTCAGCTCAAACGGACCATGCGTTGACCAAAGTCAACGTTGGTCAAACTTGCCCAGAAACCCTAACTGCAGAAAATTTGCTGCGGTAAATTTCGTCCTTTAGCTGCAGTAGATTTCGTCCTTCTCACGTGGGAGATGAAACTGCTTCTCAAATGCTTGTAGATAATGAGAAGTGTGTGGATGAGATGAGTGAAAAGCTCTCCAACGTTGACTGTATTTATATCCATCATTGAGGTGTGTGACACATCTGTTGGGGGTGTAAAACCTTAAGGCCGACTTGCACTTAAATTTATTATAAATAATAAATTCAAAATAAATGTTCTGCTCATCAGATTAAAATCAATTTTATATCGATTTTACACCTCTCCGAAAGAGGAATCCAATACAAATATTGGAATCTTCATCTGAACATCACAAGATGGAGTTTGGATCTAGTTGTCCAAATTTAACACTCCCTCTCAACTAGGGAGAACTCCATCCACCAGTGCAATCAAACATCGTGTGTCATCTCGCTGTAACTTGCTTTGCTGGCCTCTTTATTTCAGAACAGAAGTGGGTCAGTCACAAAGACATCATCCCCCGGCTGACAAATTCAGCCCAGAGGTCCGAAACCTCTATCAGACTCACAAAGAGTCTCCAACCAACCCGAAGTTGGTTCATCTAACCCGAAGTCAAGCGGAGGTCCGAGACCTCACTAGACTTGATCCCAGATCAAGTGGTTGGACCGTGCCATCCTAGATAGAGAGTACGGCAATCTCTGATGCATCCATCAGTCTTTGCTACTGGTCTCTAGCTTTTCCCACCTCATTGGCCAAATGAGAGGTACTTCCCATGAGCCCTAAACTCAATGGGTAGGATGCATACGGGGCACAGATAATGAGAGGTGAACCAACTCAAACATCATAACGGTGGGGCAGAAGCACCACAAGGTTCGGCAAGCCTAGCCTCGTGAGTGCTTATAGCTCCGAGAAGCTATCCCCAAAGCCCCCCAGAGCTCCCAGAGCTCATCGTCCAACAGGACCCACATCATAGGGTCGTTCCACGACACCAAGACTCTCACGAAAGGTTAGGAACTTGACCTTCCCCAGGGGCTTAGTGAGAATATCCGCGACCTGCTCATCAGTTCCTATATGATCGAGCCTTACGGCGCCTCGCTGTACCATATCCCGGATAAAGTGGTACCCGATATCAATATGCTTGGATCGGTCGTGGAACACAGGATTCTCAGTCATACGAATCCCACTCTGATTATCACAGAGTATCACAGTGGTATCTAGCACATGTCCAAACAGCTCACTAAAGAGCTTCCGCAACCAAACTGCTTCACAACAGGCCATACTAGCAGCAATGTATTCGGCCTCCGCGGTGCTCAAAGCCACCGAATTCTGCTTCCTGCTCATCCATGAGATCGAAGCAGAACCAAGATTGAAGCAGCATCCCGATGTGCTCTTACGATCCACCACATTGCCAGCCCAATCGGCATCAGTATATCCAAGGAGTGTCACGCTCCCGACAGTGTATCTCAGCCCATGGTTTATCGTGCTCCGAAGGTATCTCAGAAGATTCCTAGCACTAACCCAGTGAAAGTGATGAGGTTTAACCATCTGTTGACTCAAAGTGTTCACTGCAAAACATATATATGGACGGGTGTTCACTAAGAACATCAGAGCCCCTACGAGTTGACGATACTCAGTAGGATTTGCCAATACGGGCCCAGCAGCGCTGCCACTCAACTTCTTGAAATTGAGTTCCATTGGTGTTGTCACAGACTTGCAATCCACCATACCAAATCTTTCCAGAAGTTTCACAATATATTTTCCTTGAGAAAGGAAAATCTCTCCAGGTCTCTGCCAGACCTCCAGGCCTAGTTAGTAGTGCATCAGTCCTAAGTCCTTCATCTCGAACTCAGCAGCAAGCTCCCTCTTGCATTGATGAATGAGAGGGTCAGCACCTGTCAGCAAGAGGTCGTCCACATACAGCACCAGAATGAGAGGCTTCCCCTGGACAACCTTGAAGTAAAGGTTCGGATCAGCATTACTTCGAGTGAAGCCCAGCTTCATCAAGTAGCTATCTATCCTCTCGTACCAAGCTCTGGGTGCTTGCTTCAACCCATAGAGGGCTTTCTTCAACCTACAGACATGAGTGTCCCGATCCTGAACTTCAAACCCCAGAGGTTGTTCTACATACACCTCTTCTTTTATTGCACCATGCAGAAAAGCGGTCTTGACATCCATCTGATGAAGACTCCATCCTTGCGTAGCAACAAGGGCTATGATTGATCGAATGGTGGTATATCGTGCCACAGGTGCAAATATGTCATCATAATCTATTCCTTCCTTTTGAGAGAAGCCACGAGCAACAAATCTTGCCTTGAACTTTTCAGCACTTCCATCAGATCCATGCTTGATCTTGTAGAGCCATTTCGCGGTGACAACTGATTTGTCCTTCGGTCTTGGAACCACATCCCAGACATCATTCTTCATTATGGACTCATATTCTTTGTGCATAGCATCCTTCCAGACTTGATGCTTTACGGCTTCCTCAAAAGATCCAGGTTCAGATTGTACAATAGTACTCATGGCAGCTAGATACCCTTGGTATCTACACGGCTTCTTGCTTTCTCGGAATGTCCCCCTTGGGGCAGCATGACCCTCAGCATCTTCGAGGGTGTCCCCGAGCCATGATGGTCTCTTTCCCAGTGAAGGAGATGGATCAATAGGGTCCATTGGTCCTTCAATATCAGGCATTGTCTCATCCTGCGGTTCTTCTTGATTTCCAGGCCTTTCTTCATGATTTTCTTCAGATCTTGGAAGATCTACTACTTTCTTCAGGGAAGCATCTTCGTCAAAAGTGACATCATGGCATATTTCTACTTCCCTTTGACCAGGTACATAGACTCTATAGGCCTTAGAGGTTTCGCTGTAGCCCACAAAAATTCCTTTCTTCCCAAAAGCATCCAGCTTACTTCTTTTTTCTTTTGGCACATGAAAATAAACAGGACATCCAAAAATTCTAAAATGTGAGACGTCAGGTTTTCTTACCGGTGAAAACCTCTTCGGGAGTTTTGGAGTCCAGGGCGGAATGAGGGCATCGGTTTTGAATGTATACAGCAGTATTCGCAGCTTCTCCCCACAGAAACTTCGATAGATCCTGGTCACATAGTATGGCACAGGCAGCTTCCACAATGGTCCTGTTCTTTCGTTCAGCAACGCCATTCTGCTCAGGAGTATAGGCAGTAGTAGCCTCCCTCTTAATGCCAGCTTCTCTGCAAAAGTCCTTGAACTCATTTGACTCATATTCAGTGCCATTGTCGGTCCTCAAAATCTTGATCTTCTTCCCTGTCATATTTTCCACCAAGGCTTTGAAGGTACGGAACCACATGAAAGCCTCATCCTTCTTTTTCAAGAAGTATATCCAGGTTTTGCGGGAGAAGTCATCAGTGAATGTCATATAGTAAGAACATCCTCCCAGGGATGTTACGGGTAGCATACCAGATAGGTCAGAATGGACCAGTTGCAAAATATCAGATGTCTTTGTGACACTTGAGGGGAAAGGTCCCCTTGTATGCTTTCCTTCGGCACAACCCTTACACACACCTTCATGATTATTTCCAAAATCGGGCATCCCTGTCACCACATTCCTTGCTTCGAGAAGGGCCTTGTAATGAAGGTGTCCAAACCTCTGCTGCCATAGTTCAGTTTGTCGGATAGTATCACATGTCATAGCTCCTAGTGGACTTCCTTCAACTTGGTAGAGTGTTCCAACTCTAAAACCAATCACGATAGCTTCCTTGAGATTCTTCTTCCACATGCGCACCTTTCCATCAG
Source organism: Pinus albicaulis (assembly GCA_034641835.2). Taxonomy (NCBI): domain Eukaryota; kingdom Viridiplantae; phylum Streptophyta; class Pinopsida; order Pinales; family Pinaceae; genus Pinus; species Pinus albicaulis. The sequence continues at coordinate 487,985,011 of CM076576.1, forward strand.
TGAATGCCACATTGAAGCCTTTGTCTTCGATGGCTGATATAGACACAAGGTTTTTCTTCAATTTTGGTACATAGAGTACATCCTGCAAATGTAGGACTTGTCCTTGAGACAAGTGGAGGGTCACAGTCCCTGTCCCTTTTACGGGATATGTGGCATTATCTCCAAGAATAATTTCCAGATTAGTATCCTTCTCAACCATGTCAGAGAGTGCTTCCTTGAACACAGTGATGTGTCTTGAGGCACCACTATCTATCAGCCAGACATCCATAGTGTCGGGCGGGGATGCAGCGGAGAGGGCAGATACAAGAATGTATTCATTTCTTTTATCAACAACATTTGACTCCTCATACCTGGAGTTTCTAGACCTTTTGAAAGGTTGATTATTTCCGCCAGAGGGAGCCTTCCTCTTTCCTTTGGACCTGTCGTTTCTTTGATTTCCATTCCTTCGATTGTTGTTGTTGTCATCACTATCGGGAGAATCCTTCTTGAAAGGAAATTCTCTAGCATAGTGACCAGGCCTATGACAAGTGAAACACTTGCCCTTCTTTCCTTGGGCCCTTGCTCTTCCTTTTTTCTTAGGACCACCAGAGTTCTTCTTTCTAGAATGAGCATCGTAGGCAGTATTTCTATCATTTTTGTATTCCTTCATTCTTGTCTCTTCTTGCATGCATCTTGACAATAGCTCGTCAAAGTTAGGAATTGTATTATTATTGAGAATGGTAGTGTTGAATACTTGCCATTGATATGGGAGCCCTCCAAGTGCGATGAGTACCATCTCACGATCGGCTATTGTCTCCCCAATAGCCAACAGATTGTTCCTGATCTCGATCAATTTCAGAAAGCATGTTTGAACAGACTCATCCCTGCCTTTCTTCAGATTCTTGAATAATAGCACTTGGTTTGCATTGTTTACTTTGAACATTTGTATCAGCTTATCATACATCTCCTTGGATGTGCCTAGCTCAGATATGTAGGCAACCAGACTTTTATGTATGGATTCCCTGATCATTAGCTTTGCTTTGATCTCCCCCCTTCTTATACTTGGTTTTAGCAGCAACAGTAACAATGGATGGAGGTTCTTGTATCTTACCTAGTACATAGTCCATGAGATCATGGTCTTCCAATTTGAGATCTAATATCATCTTCCAAGCATGGAAGTCATCCCTTCCAGTCAGCTTGTCATCCTCCTTGAAGCCATAACTTGTGGAACTCATTTTTCTCAGTTGTTGATTGCTATAAGTTAGTGCTTGTCTTCACCTCAGCTTTGATTCCATGTAAATTTTTGTAGATGTTCTAGGCTTGATGCAATTTTACTTTTATAACAACAATCCAATAAATAGTTAAGTAAAATGCTGATAGAACATACCAGTGGATCTAGAGAAGACAAACCAGAAATAGGAGAATGTGTTGGTGCGTTACGGCGATCTGCAGGATTCTTCAACCAGCAAAGTCTTCTTGGTCGGCCAACCCAAAATGTGTCACAACAGTCCTCAAATCAATTATCCAGTCAACTCAAAGTCAACCCCAGAAAAGTCAACGCAGTCCAGAAAAAGTCAACGCAGGGCAGCAACAAGAAAGTCAACACAGCTCCAACTTTGATCAATCTTTTGACCTCGATTTTTGTGCCAATGAGTATGGCCTACAAAAATCGAATTCTCCACAAAATTTTAGCTCAAACGGACCATGCGTTGACCAAAGTCAACGATGGTCAAACTTGCCCAGAAACCCTAACTGCAGAAAATTTGCTATGGTAAATTTCGTCCTTTAGCTGCAGTAGATTTCGTCCTTCTTCTCACGTGGGAGATGAAACTGCTTCTCAAATGCTTGTAGATAATCAGAGGAGAAGATGTGTGATGAGATGAGTGAAAAGCTCTCCAACATTGACTGTATTTATATCCATCATTGAGGTGTGACACATCTATTGGGGGTGTAAAACCTTAAGGCCGACCTGCACTTAAATTTATTATAAATAATAAATTCAAAATAAATGTTCTGCTCATCAGATTTCAATCAATTTTATATCTATTTTACACCTCTCCGAAAGAGGAATCCAATACAAATATTGGAATCTTCATCTGAGCATCACAAGATGGAGTTTGGACCTAGTTGTCCAAATTTAACAAAAAGTTAATCTTAGCCGTTGATTAGAGATCTAATCTGGGCCGTTGAATCCTCAAAAAGAATATTATAAGAAGGACTTGAAGGGTCATTTGGAGAAAAACATTTATGGAGATACAAAGGATCTAGAGATCGAATTTTTCTGATGGAGCAAGTGCACGGACAAAAATCAAATCTAAGTGATCCTTGATTGCAGTGAGGGGCAATATTTCTGGTTGGAAGGTTTCCTAAGCCAGAGAGTACATAGCAGCAGAGATAGAGAGAGCCACAACTTTAGTGTAGAGCTAGTGACGCAGTGCCTACGCAGTCACTACGTAGATCTAGAGGGAAAGACGTTTTCCTGCTGAGGAGACAACGTAGAGCCAGTGTCAGATCCCAGAGATATTTTCTGGAGGCTCAGTTTCCAACCAGTAGTGGGACTAGCGCAGAGGTAGAAGGGCAGTTTAGTTGTGACGCAGTCACAGCGTAGAGTGGCGCACTCACTGCGTAAAGGCAGTGCAGGGAAGTCCAACCCTGGTGCAGATCAATGCTAGTTTCCCATGGAGGAGTGAGGCTTGTCTCACAAGACCTCTTTTGTTAGTTTTGTTGTATGATTTGATAGTCTCGTCAATCATAGATTTGTACTCAAAATCTACTGCATAATAACATAAACCCATAGATCTGCTGCACTGGTTTTCTCGCATTGGGTTTTTTGGGGACATTAGTCCAAAAACAATTAGTTTTTTGGGAGAGATAGAGAGAGCCACAACTTCAGTGCAGAGCTAGTGACGCAGTGCCTACGCAGTCACTACGTAGATCTAGAGGGAAAGATGTTTTCCTGCTGAGGAGACAACGTAGAGCCAGTGTCAGATCCCAGAGATATTTTCTGGAGGCTCAATTTCCAACCAGTAGTGGGACTAGCGCAGAGGTAGAAGGGCAGCTGAGTTGTGACGCAGTCACTGCGTAGAGTGGCGCACTCACTGCGCAAAGGCAGTGCAGGGAAGTCCAACCCTGGTGCAGATCAATGCTAGTTTCCCATGGAGGAGTGAGGCTTGTCTCACGAGACCTCTTTTGTTAGTTTTGTTGTATGATTTGACAGTCTCGTCAATCATAGATTTGTACTCAAAATCTACTGCATAATAACATAAACCCATAGATCTGCTGCACTGGTTTTCTCGCATTGGGTTTTTTGGGGACATTAGTCCAAAAACAATTGTGTCGAATGGTTGTGTGATCTATGTATGTTCAGATTTGTTTCCGCACTTTTATTTATTCCACAATTTAATTGTGTAGGCTGTGTAGTGAAAGGATTTCGATAGTTTCTTGTAGAACATAGAAAATAATTTGTTAAGTAAAATAGCAAATAGTATATTTTCCATCTATCACTGCAGTAGGATTCCGTATAACACAAATTTTCACATGGTATCAGAGCTTGTTTAAGCTGAGTGCAGGTAAGACAAAGAATAGATCCAGCAGATCTAGCGTTGAAGCAGCAACTGGCGATCAAAGAGCTGCGTAAGCAGCAGGTCGATTTCCCAGTGAAGTGTGCATTCCAAGCCAAGAGGGTCAGATCAGCAAGGAAAATCTCTCTCTGAGTGAGCCGATAGAGAGGACAGATTGTTCCAAAGTGTTGTTTGTCCAAGGCAAAGGGAGTACCGCAACAGATCTACGCAGATTAGTAGTTGGAGGGATGCAGTTGACTGCGTAGTAGTGGTTGTTGGTGCAGAGCGTCAGGAAAGCATAGTAGAAACACAGATTTGGGGGATTTCTGACCTCAGTGAGTTTCTGGCCCGAGAAACTCAGATTCCCCGAGCAGTAGCAACAATTTTTGTGGCTTGCTCCATTAGGAGTACGTAAAGCCAGCTGCGCAGGGGGTGAGAGGTAGTAGATCGACAACAGTTGGGTGAGATGGCCACCGATGGATTGCGTGACCAAGACCAGTTGGAGGGTGCCTCCAACTATGTAATCTGGAAGGCAAGGATTTCCTTCCTTCTAGATGAGCATGACCTTAAGGACTTTATCGATAGTGCTTAGGTTGAACTGGTGGATGCAACACCATTACGGGTCTTCTAGAAGAATATGGCTAAATCCAAGCGGTTGATCCTCGATGGAGTGAGGGATCACATTGTTTCACACATCTTAGCCAAAGGATGAGCTAAGGAGATGTGGGATGCGTTGGAAACGCTGTATGAGGGGTCTTCCAAGCAACAGAAGATGTCTCTGGAGGAGAAAATGATAACCACTAGGATGGAAAAGGGGAAGCGTATTGATCCATTCATGTCTAGACTTCAGGAAAACTGAGATCAGTTGGTAGCCATAGGAGCAGCTCTTAAGGCCACAAATATGGTCAGATTGGCCCTCAACTCAGTGTCCAAGGATTACCAAGTTTTTGTCTAGAGCATCCTGGGCAGAGAAAACTTGCCAGAGTTGGAGCAAATGTGGGCAACTCTTCTACAAGAAGAGATGCAGAGAGACTTACTCAAGTGTCAACTTGAGGGTGGCAGCAGCAGCGTTTCGAAGATCAAGAAGGAGGAGGAAGAGAATGTGGCCCTTGAATCAAAGGGGCATCAAGAGCTGTTGAGATTTTGGGGTAGCATCAGATGTGCTTTAGATCCGAAACTTTGTGGAGGGGATGGAACACATGAGATCTCCAAGACCCAGAAAGCGTTTGGAGAAATTCCATCTGGTGTAAAAGTTATTCAAATAATTAAATTTTTTAATGAGGACCCTAAGTCTAACTTAGGGAAATTAAAAAATTAAAGTGAATTAACTTACACATGTGATGAGAACATTCTAAATGACGTGGATCAAACATTTTTTTAATCTTAGCCATTGATTAGAGATTAGATCACGGTTGTTGATGAGTCAACGAGAAAAGTGTAAAAGAAGAGCTTGGGGTCAGTTGGGAGACACACACAAAGTCTAAGAGATCTAATTCTTCTGACAGAGCAGTACTCGGACGAAGATCAGATATGAGTGACTCAGAGTTGCCGTGAGGGGCAGATGTAGTGATTGGCCAGGAGGGCCAAGGGTACAACACAGAGCAAGGGCAACAGAGACGCAGTGGAGGCAACGCAGCCATCAGAGGGTGTGACACATTCCCTCAGGAGGGTTACACAGGCCCATGCAGGGCTTACGCAGGAATAAGTTTTAAATTCTGTAGGAAGAAAGGGTTTATGGACCAGCAGGGTTGAAACTGAGATCCGAGAGAAGCAGATCCACGCAGAGCTAGGGTGACGTAGTCCCTTAGCCAAGGCTATGCAGGTTGATGCAATAGCTCCACAAAGCTAGCTAGGGTTTCACCAGTTGCTCATCCGAATCAGCCGAGACTTGTGAGAGTGAGGTATATCTCACATTTTCTTTGATTGCCGATGTTTTCTCTGTTGGGTGAGTCAAGTTTATGGCACCTTAGATGTACTCAAATTGATGCTTAATAATAATAAACCCTCATATCTGCTACACTGTTTTTCCTGCATTTGGTTTTTTCAGGGACATTTGTCCGAAAAATTTGTGTGACATTTGTCATATGTACGTTATGTTCAGTAAATGATTTGTATTTGTGTAGGCTGCTATTTTTGTTTACTTCGAAGTTTTTCTGAATATTCAGTGAAATAACTTCAAGTAGGAGAAGTAAATCAATAGTTAGCAGTAGGATTTTTGTGCTCAGAAATTTTCACAAGAGCAGCTCAGGAGGAAGAAAGATCTATCAAAGATAAAATGTTTCCGATGTGGCGAGATGGGGCATTACACCACACAGTGTCCTCTCAAGAAGAAGGACAAGGATGAGAAACATGATGCTCAAGCCAGAGTAGCTAATATAGAGGAGGCGGAGTTTGCGATGGTTTCTCATATACCTCTAGGAGGGAGGTGGGCTAATTTGGAGTTGTAGACCCAGAGATCTATGAGATGGGCAGGATCCTTGAGGAGTCCACCTCTCAAATCATCATCTCGCTACAAGATCCCAAAACAGCAATCGCAAGATGGACTAGTGCCAGTTGGTGCAAATGAGTGCTGAAGTGACAACTTGATGGTTAGCAACTCTGAGGGACGCAGTGCAGAGCAGTAGCAGCGCAACACGCTTCCAAGAGGTAGCACAGAGGGTAGTAGTAATCAGATATTCATCACTAAGATGCAGTGTACTTGCCCAAATTTGGATGATTTTTTTCAGTTGCAGAAAGCAACTATGTTACAGTGCAGTAGCAATTGGCAGTGGCAGAACCACCAGTAGTACAGATGCAAAATTCAGAGGGAGTTGCAGTACGACTGCAGTAGTTTGCAATGGCAGTGTCAACAATAGTACAGATGCAACATTTGCGTAGAGTTTGTGGACAACATGTTAGACATCAGCAGCGCAGAGGAAGATGCTTTAGAGTCAAAACAGTATGCAACACAGCATATTATTAGAGCGCATTTGTCGCTAAGAGGGAGTGTTGATTTGGGGTACCATCAAATGTGCTCTAAGTCTCAAATTTTGTGGAGAGGCTTAGATACATGTACTCTAAATAACCCAGAAAGCGTTTGGTGAAATTCAATTCGGATTTGTATTCTATAGAAATAATTAATTATTTTTAAAGGGACCCTAAGTCAAAACTTAGGAAAATAAAATAATTAAAGTGTATTAATAGAATATGAGTGAGAATGATCTAGAATAAATGGATCAAGTCAAAAGTTAATCTTAGCCGTTGATTAGAGATCTAATCTGGTCTGTTGAATCCTCAACGAGAATATTATAAGGACTTGAAAGGTCATTTGGAAAAAACATCCATGGAGACACAGAGGATCTAGAGATCGAATTTTTCTGACAGAGCAAGTGCTCAGACGCAAATCATATCTAAGTGATCCTTGATTGCAGTGAGGGGCAGTATTTCTAGTTGGAAGGTTTCCTGAGCCGGAGAGTACATAGCAGCTGAGACAGAGAGAGCCACAACTTCAACGCAGAGCCAGTGACGCAATGCCTACGCAGTCACTACGTAGAGCTAGAGGGAAAGACGTTTTCTTGCTGAGGAGACAACACAGAGCCAGTGTTAGACCCCGGAGAGATTTGCGGAGGCTCAGTTTCTAGCCAGCAATGAGACCAGTGTAGAGGCAGAAGGGCAACCGAGTTGTGACGCAGTCACTGCACAGAGGCAGTGCAGGGCAGTCCAACCTTGGTGCATACCAGTGCCAGTTTCCTGTGGAGGAGTGAGGTTTATCTCACGAGATCTCTTCTGTCAGTTTTGTTGTATGGTTTGAAAGTCTCGTCAATCATAGATTTGTACTCAGAATTTACTGCATAATAACATAAATCCTCAGATCTGTTGCACCGGTTTTCCTGCATTGGGTTTTACTGGGGACATTAATCCAAAAACAATTGTGTCGGATGGTTGTGTGATCTATGTGTTCAGATTTGTTTCTGCACTTGTATTTCTTCCGCAGTTCAATTGTGTAGGCTGTAGTGAATGGATTTTGATATTTACTTGTAGAACATAGTAAATAATTTGTTAATTAAAATAACAAATAGAATCTTTTCCATCTGTTGTTGTAGTAGGATTGAGATCAGCCATCCTTCTAGTTTCCAGCTCATAGTTCCAGTGCATTGCAGCAGCAGCTCTTCATAGCAGATTCTTCAGCCAGCTAGGACGCTGTCCCTATTTGCAGCCATTATTTGTTCTGAGAGGGTCTCCACTTGCCTAGGGCAAGGATAGGTGCACTCATTCTGATTATCTTGTACTCCTCTATATGTATTCTCAGATTAATAAAATGGCTTAGTGTCCAGGCATTCTATGTGTACTTGTTCCATGATTTGGTTCCAGCATTTTATTCTGTACATCTGTCTGGCATATTTCTGTGTATTACTGGTTATTTCCCTTTGGGGATATTACACACCCAAATATGTGGACATCCCTCATCATTACCATCCTTGAACCCACAACATTTTGCATTGAGACCCCCATGTCCCCATCCATTCATCATCATTCACATGACACCTATCAATTGAAGGATGTTTAAGGGACATGTCTTTTCCCTTAGGGGATGGGAACACCTAATAGGGTTGTTTATTAGTCACTCCTACCTAAGGAGGTAACATTATTATGAGCTTGAATCCCCAAATTTGGAACGGAGGCCCACTATGAAGTCTCAATGTGCCTTTGATTAACAAGCTTGGTTCACTTAGATGCACTAATGAATTATTGTACCTGATGGTGAGGAAGCGCATTGGATCTTATATGTAATTGGTAGGTGATTTCATCATGGGCTAGGAAACTTAATTGGGGTCCAAGCCCATCAGAGGATCTTATTTACACTACTAGTGGGAGCGTTGAGAGCCATGGGACTTCATCATGTGTTAGATCATCATTTCATGCCATGGGAACCTTCAGCACCCTCAGTAGTTTTCTCATTGCCCCATATTATTCGCGAGATGATGCACTTTAAACAGTGTGCCCTGGTCGGCTTAGCATATTATGGCAATTGATCCAAGGCCCAGAGGAGGTTTGTCTCACCCCTTGAGACATAGGAGGGAAAGCATCATCATTGGAGCATTACAAGCTTTTATATCATCAAGAAACCAATGAGATCAGTTGTTGTGCCCCGAACTCAATTTGGGGCCCACATGATGGCTTACATAGAAATTAAGGGGCCATCTCCTTGTTCAATATTTATAGAGCCCTCTCTCACATTTTGGCACAAAGAGGACTCAACGTGGCCCTCCAACAACCATACATCAACATGACCTCATCAAGTTGACTAGCATTTGGGTGGCTAATTCATAATTTGTAAAAGCTACTTGGCCGTCTTGTGACCAAGACTTGTATTTTGCACATTTTTATAATGTTAGGGGCCCCTAAGCAACTAATTCGACTTAGTGAGACTCATATAAATAGAACTCACCTTCATTTTTCAGAGATCATCATCACACTTGGGATTTTCGGCCTCTTTCGCTAATTCACACTTTTTTTTGGTGATCATGTGGAGTATCTTGGATACACTATGATATTTGGAGCTGATTTTTTATCTTGTGTTGGAGCTACTTCATGGATATAGTTCGATATATTGCATGATTATCTTGTAAGTTCTTTGTTGATGGCATATTTCTTTTAATGTCTAATGTATGTAATTGTTGAAACTAATGTAAATTCTATTTATCCCTAATCATACCTAATCATTAGTCTATTTATCCCAAGTGATTTCCTTCTCACCAGGACTCCTCCAATCGGTGAGAGTTTGGAAAGAGAAGGGGATAATGACTGTGGTGACAATGCGTCATTGTCCCATTGTTGTCACTTAGTCTAGCTTCATAGATGCAGACTAAGTAGGTATCTACTCAATCAAGAAGAGAACTTCGGGTTGTGTCTTCAGTGTTCGATCAATAGTTGTTTCCTGGTTAAGTAGGAAGTAGAGATCAGTTGCATTGCACTCAGCATAGGTCAAGTATATAGTTTTCAGTCTAGCAACATACAAGGCCATTTGGACAAGGAAAATACTTGTAGGAATATCTAGGCAGGAGCTAGAATCTACAGTGATCAACTATGACAACCAAAGTTGCATCAATCTCTTTAGAAATCCAATGTTTCATGACCAGTCAGAGCATATTGACATCTGATATCACCATATCAACATTGTGCGCAAACAGGTATAGTTAGACTTTAGTACATCCCAACAAAAGAGTAGGTTGTAGACATTATGACGAAGGCATTGATGAAGGTAAAGTTTGTCTACTTCAAAGACAAGTTGGAAGTAGCGCAGAACACCTTCCTCTCTAAGGAGTTTCGAATGGAGTAGAGCAGGAGGTGAGTTTGCAGTTTCCGGGTGCTAGGGCATGTAGAAATCTCATATCAGTTCAGTCAACCAAAATTAATTAAAATTTTTAATTATTTCTTAATATTAGACTTCGTAAAAATTAAAAAGTTCAAATTCAACATTAGATTGTGGCCATTGATCTTCATGGAGCAAGGGCAAATCTCAGCCCTTGGATCCTTCTGGAATGACAAAGTCACTCTATAAAGATGACATAAGGCCGAGTTGAAAATTAGATCAAGTGACACCACTTGTGCTTAGAGTGCTAAGAAAGAGGGCGATTCAGGAAGTTAAAAATTAGTTGGAGTGTTTTAGCGTCCAAGAGGGCAAGGAAGAGGGTCATATAGCCTGACTCTATAATATTCCTGTTTAGCAATTCTGCTAACCGAAATATTAATTTTTGGCCAGTTTTGATATTGTCACAATTTTGACTTAGGAGATGTGGGCTTAGGGGCCCACAATTAGACTTAGGCAACTATAGGCCTCTAAACATTAGACTGAGGCCAAATATTGCAGCCATAGTGGAGAATGGGGCCCAATGAGAAGGAACTGCGGCCCACATGGAGGAAGCGCAATCATTGGTGCATATTGGAATCTAGAGGCACGAGGTGGGGCCCAAAGAGACATTGGGCAAACTTGGACAAAAATGATGCATGAGACTCATTTTGTCATTGATTCATCTATTTCGAATTTGTCTATTGACAGAGCACGATTGAGCAGTGAGCCAAGTTTGCATGTGCTGTTTAGCACACGGGTGTCTTCGAGCAGAGATCCCAGCCTTTTCTTTGGTAGATTTCGAGCGCCAGCCCAAGGAAGGTGCTCCACTATAGTTCGATCAATTCAGCAGCATAGAACCTCTTCTACAGCGCATTCCCTTCATCAACAATGTAGAGGATGCGCAGTCCCTTGAGGGAATCACTCCAGGAGTCAGGGACTGAGTGGAGTTTTTGTAGGAGATTTGGAGGGAAGGCTTGGAGCCTTCTAACAAGGATTTTCCAGGCATTTCGGTGGCATCCAACAACATAATTATCATGGGGTCTGAATTTCCCAGTAGTTCAGGGAGCCATGCCCAAAGGGCCAATTTCCGGGGTCAAGCTTTGGGCAAACCTTTTGCGATTTATTCTAGGTTTATTGAGTAGAGTCCGGGGTTAAATTCCCAGAATTTTCTGAGCAGTACTGCAGGACCTAACAACAGATCATTTGGAGCAACAATGATATTTCTGGGCAGTTTCCAACACAGAGCTACAGCCATGCAGAGAGCAGAATTTGAGGGTGTTCAACAGTGCTTTTGAGGGCTTCTCTATATTGCCTTCAGCAAGTCGAGGTGCACTCATTCCAATACCTCACTTTGTACACATTCCTCATCATTAATAAAATGGCTCAGCACAGTTTTTGTGGTTCCATGGTGTTCTAAATTTTGTGTTTATTTTGATGTGTGTGTTTTTGTCTATGTGTTCCTGTTTATTATTGTAAATTACCTTTGGGGATATTACAATGGTATCAAATCTCATAGACTTGGCTCAGTCTGTGGGATCAGCGAAATATGACACTGAAAGACAAGAAAAACGTGACATACTGGAGGTAGAGGTACAAGAGCAAATAAAGAGAGCTAGAAATCACTCCAGAGCCTGTGACTAGTGAACCAGAGGTTGTGGAGACAAGAATGGGGGATGCATAAGGGGAGAAGAGGAGCAAGGAGGAGAAATTTGCTCAAAATCTATTAAAGGCAGTGCAGGGCCTCATGAAGAACATTGAGGAGATGGGTCACTAGAACAACAATGGTAGTAAAGGTAAGGGAGTCCAAGGGGATTTCCAGGTGGGAGAAGGATCCGACACCTCACAGCACCGGGCACACTTAACCCAAATATGCCTATCGTACTATATACAACCCCACGAACTATCATTCCTACGTTCCTAGCTTCTGGAGCGGGAGGATAACAGTAGCAAGTGGAAGCTCATTATGGAGAGTACTTCGTAGAGTACCAGTCCTATGGCCCGGAGTTCGGGATGGCCATTACTTTTAAATATTTCGGCCAATTGAAGGGCAACAACAAACCCATATGACAAACTAGAGGAGGCTACATGTAGGGAAATGGTTTACAGCGTACCATGGGGAGGTTGTTTCTCCTGACTTTATGGCTCCTCTAAGAGCTCGGCCAAGGCATGGGTCGAGAAGCTGGATGTTTACTTCCAACTGAACCAGATGACCGAGAGAGAGGCAATCCAGATTGCCATGCTGCATCTAGATGGGGAGGCTCATGACTGGCGGTTCCATGGGATGACCATGCTGGGACACGCAAGGGTCACAACATATGATGAGTTCACCAGGGGGGTGCTAGAGCAGTTCGAGAGGAAGGACTTGAAGGAGTATTTTGGGGAGCTGATTAAGCTCAAGCAGTCCAGGAATGCAGAAGTGTACATCTCAGAGTTTTTGAGACTATTAGTGATGGTACTAGACCTGTCAGAGTCTAGCTGCCATTGCTGGAGCTAGTGAGGTCCAACAAACCTAATACGCTGCAGGACGCAGTGGGGAGAGCTAGGAACTTACAGGATGCCCTAACCAAAGCTAGGGCACCTCTGCCAAACAAACCTGGATTCCAGCAGAGGGGAAGAGACATGAGATTCCCACCACATAGAGCCAACTAGGGATGAGGACAGCTCGATGATGACACTCAGAGAGACCTTCAGAGTACGAAGCTATGCTTCACTTTCTGGGAGCCATGGGCACCAGGCCATAGGAGTGCCGCAGGAAAGGCCCACTACATATAGGTCTTCTCAGACAATGATGGAGAGGAGGAGACATATTTTGAGATGGGAGGAGATGACATTGCAACACCTCAAGAGGGAGGGCCACCACCACAACCCCCACCAACAACAGGGAGAGTTGCATTTGCACATTCGGGAGAGGTCCTCGCATCACTGCGTGGGGTACCCAAGTTTCTGAGTATGAGGATCATTGGGATAGTTCAGGGGCATCGTGTATCAATGTTAGTGGACAATGGAGCCACTCACAACTTTATTGATGCCCAGATGGTCTAGAAGAGAGGCATTACCACAAAGGGGTTTGAGAGGTTTTCAGTTCTTGTGCCAGGTGACAGGATCATGCAATGCACATGCTATGTCCCCGCTTTGACTGTGACCATGGGGAATTGCTCCATGATAGACCATTTCTTTGTTGTTGACATTCCGGACACCAACATAGTGTTGGGAGTCCAATGGCTCTACGCACTTGGCAGAGCCACCAATGACTGGGGGAAGATGGAGATGGAGTTCTTGGATCCAGATGCCAAATTATTGTTGTTGAGGGGTATGCACTCTACCTGCCACAGACAGTCTTGGCCCACAGGATGGAGGTTGACTTGAGGCATGGAGATGTTGAGTGGGCTATGGAGTTGAGGTTTTCTGAGGTTGGGGGCATGGCCAAGCCACCACATCTGGAGATTCAGGCCATCCTTGACAGGTACCGTATAGTATTTGGAGATATACCACCGAGGATTTGAGCATACCATAGAGTTGAAGGCCTGAGTACAGGCGGTGATCACTACTCCTTATAGGCATCCTAAGCCCTACTAGGATGAGATACAAAGATCCATCCATGAGCTCTTGGCATTGGGGCACATCAGGCCCAGCTCTAGCCCATTTTCTTCATCAGTTGTTCTGGTGAAGAAGAAGGATGGGACCCTGCGTATGTGCATTGATTACAGGGCCCTCAATAAGAAGACCACGAAGAACAACTAACCCATTCCACGCCTTGATGATTTGATGGATGAGTTGAAGGGAGAGAAGTTATTCTCAAAGATTGATCTATGGTTAGGGTACTACCAAATTCGGGTGAGGGACAAGGATGTCCCTAAGGAAACTTTCTGGTGCCACTATGCGCACTTTGAGTTCCTGGTTATGCCCTTTGGGCTAACCAATGCATCAGCCACCTTCCAATCGTGTATGAGCCACGTATTTCATGGACAACTGAGGAATTTCGTGCTAGTGTTCTTTGACGACATTTTGAAATATAGTCGGACATGGGAGGAGCACTTACAGCATGTTGAGGCAGTGTTGCGTATCCTAGAGGAGCAGCAGTTCTATGCCAAGTTGTCTAAGTGCGAGTTTAGGCTGACCGAGATGTTGTATTTGGGGAACATCATCAGTGTGGATGGAGTGTGTGTGCATAAGGAGAAGATCTGAGCCATCAGAGATTGGCCAGAGCCTAGGAACGTGACAGAGTTGAACAGATTTGTGGGCATTTGCACTTACTATCAAAAGTTTCTGAAGGGGTTTTCACAGTTTCCTACACCCCTCACCAATTTGACAAAGAAAGGGGTCTTTTCATCGATAGCTACAACACAGGAGGATTTTGAGGGCCTTAATCAAATAATGAGCAACTGCTCCGTGCTATCACTTCCTAATTTTACTCCGCCTTTCATACTGGAGTGTGATGCATCCAGAGGAGTGGGGGTGGTATTGATGCAAGGAGGGCACCCCATAGCTTTCGTGTTGAGATTTTGGGGTAGCATCGGGTGTGCTCTAGCTTCGAAACTTTGTGGAGGGGCTAAGACACATGAGATCTCCAAAACCTAGAAAGCGTTTGGAAGAATTTCATCTAGTGTTGAAGTTATTCTAATAATATTATTTTTAATGAGGACCCTAAGTCTAGCTTAGGAAATTATAAAAATTAAAGTGAATTAATTAAACATATGTGATGAAATGATCTAAGTGACGTGGATCAAGCAGTCTTTTAATCTGAGCCATCGATTTGAGATTAGATCACGGCCGTTGGTTTTCCAACGAAAAAAGTATAAAGGAAAGGCTTGGGGTCAGTTGGAGGACACACACACACTGGCAGAGCACTAAAGCTAAGTCAAATTTCTGGGGCAGGGTTTGCTGAGGAATTCGAAGCAAGTTTGTTGTGCAGCGAGGGGCAGATATCGGCAAGGAATGATCTGATCCGAAGCCGTTAATACAGCAATAGAGAGGCAATGAGTACTAGACAACGCAGAGCCAACCAAAAGGGCGCTTTTCAACCAACACCACGCAGAGTACTACGCAGAAGTTGCGTAAGCCCTGCCAGGGTGACGCAGACCCAGCCAGTGCAGCGCAGGGGCAGCGCAACACCAGCCAGGGTGACGCAGGCCTAGCTAGGGTAGTGCAGCACCAGTCAGAGTGATGCAGTGGGGATGCTGGTCGGTGAGAGTTGACGCAGATGCTATAGAGGCAGCGCTGAGGGTTCCAGTGGGCCAGAAAGGGCTTGTGATCTGTAAATACCATTTGAGGGTGTGATATAGCCATATTTTCTGTCTTCGAGTGAAAGGTACAAATTGTCGTGTAAATTCTTTGTAGAGCCAACAATTTCTGGTGCCCAGAATGTTGTATTCAGATTCTGCATAATAATAAAAACCCTCTAGAGTTGCTGCACCGTTTGTCCCGCATTGGGTTTTTCTAGCGAAATTTGTCTAAAAAATCGTGTGTAATCTTGTCACATGTGTCTATTGTTCAGTAAATGATCTGTAGATGTGTAGGCTGTAGTTTGTGTCTTCTTTAATGTTTTTCTGAATATTTCAGTTAAATAACTTGTTAAGGTAATTAAACAAGTAGGTGAAGTAGATCTAGACACTGCAGTAGGGTTTCTATTTTGAAACTCTCACATGGTATTGGAGCATTGCAGATCAAGCCGATCCACTAGCAGAGCGCCTGAAGAATATTGATGTAGTGAGGGCAACTGAAGCAACAAAGATCCAAAAAAGGGCAGCGCAGCACCAGGAGGGATGCAACCCAGCTAGGGTAACGCAGAGGCTGATGCAGAGCCATATGAGTGACGCAGAGGCAGCGCAGAGTCTTCTAGAGTGACACAGGAGCATCCTGCACTGCGCATTCGCTGCACAAAGGTTGCGTTGAGCCAGTCTGCTTACATAGAGGCCAGCCAGAGGGATGCACTCAGTGTGGAGGTTGTTGTGGATATTTGTTGAAGTCTGGAAGTGGAGCTTCTGATCTTCAGAGGTTGCTGGTGCAGCACAGGTTCTGTAGGTGCAGAAAAATGCCTAGCAAAGGTGACAAGAGCGGGAGGAGAACAGTTGCTCAACAAATTTGTGCTAAACAGATCTGAGATTCGATCAGGAGGGTGATTGTAGAGGACTGATTCAATTGATCTGGCATAGGATTTCGGGAGGGAAATCAGTTTTTAGAGGGAGAAGCTACTATATAGGGTTTCTATCACCAAGAAACCCAGATCTAGTTTTCTATTGAGTGTTGCTGCAGGAAGAGGGAGAGGAGTACCTATTTCGACAAATTTGAGAAGAGATGATTTCTCATGGACTGAGAGATCAGGATAGGTTGGACGGTGTGTCCAACTTTGTTATCTGGAGAGCCAGGATCCTGATAGTCCTGGATGAGTACGACATCAAGTACCATGTTGAAAATGTCCTAATTGTGCCTACCGATGCAGATCCCCTGAAGAAATTCAAGGAGAATCAGGCATGGGCCAAGTGCTTGATCATGGATGGAGTCAAGGATCACGTGGTTCCACATATTTCTGAAAAGAACACGGCAAATTAAATGTGGACAACTTTGAACACGATGTATCAGGGAAGCTCCATCCAGAGGAAGATGCTTCTAGACAATTAGATGCGATTGTTCCAGATGTAGAAGGGTGAGGAAATCGATCCCTTCCTCTTTAGACTTTAGACTATCCGGGACCAACTGATTGCCATGGGTACGACACTGGATGAAAGGCTCTTGGTGAGGACTGCCCTGAATGTAGTCATCGATGAATGGAAAATGTTTGTCCAAAGCATCTTGTGCAAGGCAGCGTTAACATCCTAGGCGGACATGTGGCCAATCCTTTGTAAGGAGGAAATTAGGAGATTTACCAATAGGCAAACCAATAGCGGAAAAGTCAAAGTAAAGAAAGAGGAGGCAACAAGGAAATAATAAGAGGGACATATCCAAGGTTTGGTGCTTTAATTGTGGCGAACTTGGACACTTTGCCAGCAATTGTCCTAAGAAGAAGGACAAGGGATCTTCTGATTCCAAGGCAGCTGCAGCAAAAGGGGACGATGGTAGTGATGATGATGTAGTCATGAGTGCTCATGAACCACGAAAGTGGGGTGATATTAATCTGTAGAGCAGCTACAGATGGTAGGCAAGATCCTTGCGGTGCCCAAACTCTTGGATCCCATATGAGCTACGAGAGTCTTAAGACAGTAGCGGGACGAAAGGATCAGTGGGTGTAGAAGATCACAGAGAAGTAGAGGTAGAGTTGGGAGAGGCAGCAGTAGCGTAGAAGCACCAGCACAGAGGCTAATGGGACTTCAGCAACACATCGGGGAAGTGCTTACGCTGTGCAGAGAAACAGCAGCGCAGTGGCTTTACGGAGACAGTGTATCGCAACAGCCAAGGGAGCTTCAGTGATGAGTTGCAGCCCAACTAACTTGTATGTCAGTGAATGGGCAAGGGTTCTTCAGTTTCTTACTTCTCAGCAACTGAGTTGCAGTGCATCAGTTAGCAGTGGCAGTGTTATGGGCAGCATGATGCAGCAAATTGAGAGGGAGTTGTAGTACAGATGTGGCAGTGTCAGTGGAAGTGACATGGGTAGCAGTAAAGAAAGCAACAACATAGTGTATGGAGGGTAGCAGGCCAAGCATCAACAGCACAAAGAACGATACCCAGATCTGGAAATACTTCGGTGTGGATGTACTGCTAGAGCACACTCCTCGCTAAGAGGGAGTGTTGAGATTTTGGGGTAGCATCAGGTGCGCTCTAGTTCCAAAACTTTGTGGAGGGGCTAAGACACACGAGATCTCCAGAACCCAGAAAGCATTTGGAGAAATTTCATCTAATGTTGAAGTTATTCTAATAATTAATAAATGAGGACCCTAAGTCTAACTTAGGAAATTAGAAAAATTAAAGTGAATTAATTAAACACATGTGATGAAATGTTCTAAGTGACATGGATCAAGCAGTCTTTTAATTTGATCCGTCGATTAGAGATTAGATCACGGTCGTTGGTTTTCCAATGAGAAAAGTATAAAGGAAAGGCTTGGGGTTAGTTGGAGAACACATACACACTGCCGGAGCACTGAAGCTAGGTCGAATTTCTGGGGCGAGGTTTGCTGAGGAATTCGAAGCGAGATTGTAGTTTAGTGAGGGTCAGAGATCGGTAAGGGATCATCTTATCCAAGGATGAGAATACAACAGCAGAGAGGCAGTGAGTACCAGACAGCACAAATCCAGCCAGGAGGACGCAGTTTAGCCAACACCACGAAGAGTACTGCGCAGAGGCTGCGTAAGCCCAGCCAGGGTGACACAGACCCAACTAGCGCAGCGCAGGGGCAACGCAGCACCAGCCAGGGTGACGTAGGCCCAACTAGGGCAACGCAGAGGCAACACAGCACCAGTCAAGGTGATGTAGTGGGGACACTGGCCATGACACAGAGGCTGTAGAGGGAATGCTGAGGGTTCTAGTGGGCTAGAAAGGGCTCGTGATTTGTAAATCCCATTTGAGGGTGTGATACAACCATATTTTCTGTCTCCAAGTGAAAGGTACAAACTGCGGTGAAATTTCTCTGTAGGGTCAACCATTTCTGGTGCCCAGAATGTTGTATTCAGATTCTGCATAATAATAAAAACTCTCTAGAGCTGCTGCACCGGTTTTCCTGCATTGAGTTTTTTCGGGGACATCTGTCCAAAAAATCATGTATTCTTGTCACATGTATGTATTTTTCAGTAAATGATCTGTAGATGTGTAGGCTGCAGTTTGTGTCTGCTTTAGTGTTTTTCTAAATATTTCATTTAAATAACTTGTTAAGGTAATTAAACAAGTAGGTGAAGTGAATCTGGACGCTACAGTAGGGTTTTTGTTTTGAAACTCTCACATTTTGAGAGTCAGAAGCTGCTTCCTCAAGGGGTTGTACCCCATATACGACAAATAGATGTTGGCTATCATGCATGCGCTAGCTAAGTTCAAACAATACTTGGTGGGGAACAGGTTTCAAAAAAGGACTGACCACAACAACCTCAGATTCTTTTTGGAGTAGAAGCAACTACAGGAGAGGCAACATAAATGGGTGAGCAAGCTCCAGGAATATGACTTTGACATATAGTATGTCAAAGGAAAGCACAACGTGGTGGCAGATGTGTTGTCTAGGAGGCTAACTTCCATTTCGTGGATGATTACTGCTCCAGATTGGAGGGCTCAGCTATTGGTGGATTATTCCAAGGATTGGTTTGCATGTGAGGTCCCTGATGGGATGGTGACCGATGACAGGTACCGGGTGATGAATGAGGTGACATATTATAGGGAACGGATCTACTTGGTGGCCAACTTCCCAGCTGCAAGAGAAGATACTACAGTCTGCCCATGACTCACCTTTGGCAGGACATCAGGGGTACACCAAGACCTAGAGGGCCATCCAAGAGAGGTTTGCATGGAAGGGCCTCAAGGATGATGTTCTACGGCATATCAGGGAGTGTGAGACATGCCAGCGAAACAAGGGTGAGTTGTCAAACCCAACAGGTTTATTGTGGCCTCTTCCTATTCCGCAGGGGAAGTGGGAGAGTATATCTAGGAATTTATTACCAGGTTGCCCACAGTACAGGGCAAGGACTACATTTATGTGGTGGTGGATCGATTGACGAAGTTTGCACACTTCTTCGTCATCTCAGCCCGATACACGGCCTCATAGGTGGCCAAGTTGTTTTTCTGGGAGATTTTTTGGCTGCATGGTCTTCCCAAGACCATTGTTAGTGATCAGGACAACTACTTTATGGGAGGATTCTGGCAGGAGTTGTTTCGGTTGGTGGGCACAGAGCTCACCCCTAGCACGAGCTACCATCCCCAGACGGATGGACAGACCGAGATAGTTAACAAATGGCTAGAGGACTACTTGCGTAACTATGTGACAGGGCAGCAACAGATATGGATACGGTGGCGACACATGGGGGAGTATTGCTACTGTAGAAATTGTAATAACCAACCCCGGTTTTCAGTTTCTCCTTATTTCTCCCATAAAGTTAAATGCCCATTCCCATAGCCATACATTCAACAAGCTGGAAAAATAAATATTTTCTGAAAACACTAATTTTGGAAATTTCACAATGCTGAAATGCAGAAATAAAAACTCAAAAAAATAAATCAGCCACACACAGATTTTAGACACGCTAATTTTTGGTCAATGTGACCCTAGAAAAACCCCCTACAACTCTTGGGGAAACCAGTTCGAAAACTCCTTATTTTTGATAAATGCTTTTACAGTGAGACAGAAATTACACAGCAAAAAATTACAGCAACCTCATAAATGTACTTATCTCGAAAACTGTGCAAAACTCTGCCTCTATTTTCGTGCCAAATACAAACAGAAAATATCAGCAGAAAGTACAACCTTAAATCTATATAGACATCACCGAAAATAGTGTCGGAACAGCTATACGGCCTCCCTCGAAATTTGTGCAAATGCTGTCTCGATTTTTGTGCTGTACGGACCTCGTTTTGCGTGCTGTACGAAATCCAGAAAACCATATTTCTCTCTCTGCTGTATGGACCTCGATTTCTGTACCTCCTTGCTGATGTACGGACCTCAAAAAGCGTGCTGCAATAAATGTTGATTTTCCTCCCTCGAAATTCATGCCCAGTTGCCTTGAATTTCGTGCTCTGTCCTTGCTGTACGGATTTGCTAAATATAAGTGTTGCTGCCCTCCTTCTCGTTGCTCAGAAATTCTCCCTTGCTTTCTCTCCTTCTCTCTCAATCTGCTCATGAATGAATGAATGACCTTTTCCTTCTTCCTCCTTTAACCTAACCCTAAGTGACTTTTGGGGAATCCCTAAATCTAATGGCTGAGATAGCTTTAGATTTAGGGCTGAGATTAAATGCTCATTTAAATCTCACTTTCTATTTTTTAATTCACCCCACTTTAATAAAGACCCACTTAGTCATTTATTTCCAAAGTCATTTTTCACTTTCTAATTTCACATTGACTTTATTAAAGTCACTTTAAAATTAGATTTTAGTAACTTTATCACTTAAAGTCACTTTTAAATTAGATTTGACTTTATAACTTTATAAAGTCACTTTAGGAGAAAAATTAAATTCTTTTGGACACTTTTCCCTAGGCTAAAGATCAAAGCCTTAGGGAACCACCTGTTCTCCGGTAACCAAATTTCAACACTCCCTCTTACTGAGGAAGGTGTTCCTCACCACATCCATCTTGTCTCTAAAGTAGACATGCTTGCCCCGTGGTAAGGCTTTGGTAAAAATATTTGCAACCTTCTCATCAGTGGGAATATACTCAAGCTTCACAGCTCCCTTCTGAACAGTCTCTGATGAAGTGATATTTGATGCCGATATGCTTTGACCTGTCATGAAATACTGGATTCTCCGTGAGTTTAATGCAACTCTGATTATCACAGTAAATCACTGAAGGTCTCAACAACTGACGAAATAAGCCAAACAACATCTTGCAAAGCTAGATGGCCTCGCAACTAGCTAGATTGGCTGCCATGTACTCTGCTTCCGCTGAACTCAATGCTACTGACTGTTGCTTCCGGCTGAACCACGACACCACTGTCGAACCCAACCCAAAATAGCACCCTGAAGTGCTCTTCCTATCTGAAGCACAACCTGCCCAATCAGAATCAGTGTAACCTGCCAATCTCACTCCATCCCCCGGCCTATAATCCAGACCATAATCCACTATCCCCTGCAAGTACCGCAAAATGTGTTTTGCAGCAACACAGTGCACCCTCCTAGGCTCACACATGAACTGGCTCATCGTGTTGACTGCAAAACATATATTTGGTCTGGTGTTGACCAAATACATCAAGGAACCAATCAGTTGTCTATACAATGTGGGGTTGACCAACTCGGAATCTAAAGCGTGAAGCTTCTTCCACTTGGTGATCATTGGTGCCGACATGGGTCTAAAATCCTCCATGTGGAATCTGCTAAGGATGTCCACAATATACTTCCCTTCCCCAGGAAGAAATGCCCCTCCTCCTGCCACACCTCTAAACCCAAAAAGTAATGCATCAAGCCAATGTCCTTCATCTCGAACTCCGACGTAAGATCTCTCTTGCAGTGCTCTATGAGTCTCTCTGCACCTGTAATGACCAAGTCATCCACATATAGCACCAGAATGAGAGGCTCCTCACCTATCACAATAAAGTAAAGGTTCGGATCTGCATCACTCTTTGTGAAAACCTTCTCCTGCAAGTATGTATCTATCCTGGAGTACCAAGCTTTGGGAGCTTGCTTCAGGCCATAAAGGGCCTTCTTCAGTCTGCACACATGGGACTCCTTCCCATGCACATCAAAGCCCTGTGGCTGCTCAATGTACACCTCCTCCTGTATGAAGCCATTGAGAAATGCGGTCTTCACATCCATCTGGTGGATCTTCCAACCCATCTCTGCTGCTATCGATATGATGGAGCGAATCGAAGTATATCGAGCCACGGGAGCGAAGGTCTCCTCATAATCAACTCCCTCTAACTGGGAGAACCCTCTAGCCACACACCTTGCCTTGAATTTATTAATGCTGCCATCTGCAACATGCTTTACCTTGTAAAGCCATCTGGAAGTAACCATGGATTTTCCCTCAAGCCTCGGCACCACCTCCCAAACATCATTTTTCATGATAGAAGAATACTCCTCCTGCATGGCCTCTCTCCAGACCTGCTAGCTAGCTGCCTCCTCATAGCTAGAAGGCTCAGAGTCAATGATGTTGGTAACCATTGCCATATAGCTACAGAACCTATCAGGTGGTCTGCTCTCTCTGACCGACATCTTAGGCCCAGCAAAAGATGTGGCCTCTCTCAAGGTATCCTAAGGCCACTTGGGCTTCCTCTTCCCTGAGCACACTTCTCCCACCGGAGAATGAAACTCCTCCTCATCATCAGGAGCCTGAACTCCTAACTGTCTATCTGTTGTCCTCTTGCCTGAACCTAAACCTGTAGACGCTGAAGTACCGTGTGAACTGTCCATCAGTGGACTCCCTAGTGAACTGCTCTGCGGACTGCTTTGCATGCTGCCCGTAGCACCACCCCTCTGACTCTGTGAGCCATTGCTCACTAATGGACCTGACACCATAATCGATGTACCTCCGGATCCTCCTGATCCCTGCCCACTAGATCCCTACGACTGACTCAGGGACTCCCGAGTGTCTGGCTGATCTAGATACTCTAACTCCCATGAACTCCTGAAGGCCCTGTCCTCCTCAAACTTCACATCTTGCCTGACAACAACTATCCTTTGTGCAGGAATATAAATCTGAACGGCCTTCGAGGTCTCACTGTAGCCCACAAAGACACCCTTCTCTGCAGTGGGCTCTAGATTGGTCCTCTTCTCCTTGGGTACGTAGGAGTATGCAATACACCCAGAGATACGAAGATGACCAACATCAGGCTTCTTCCCAGAAAAAGGCTCCTCTGGAGTCACATGCCCCAAGGCATGATGCAGACTCTTGTTCTGCAAATATACAGCAGTGTTGCAGGCCTCTGCCCACAAAAACAATGGTAACCCCTGATCATGTAGCATGGCTTTGGCAGCGCCTCCGATGGATTTGTTCTTCCTCTCTGCAACCTCGTTCTGTTGGGGGTTGTAAGGAACTGTGAACTCCCTCCTAATGCCTGCCTTTGCACAATAATCAACAAACTCACCAAGGGTGTACTCCCCTCCATTGTCCAACCTCAGGGACTTGATCTTCCGACCTGTCTGAGTCTCCACAAGAGCTCTGAACTCCTGAAACTGCTTGAAGACCTCACTCTTGGTCTTCAAGAAATAAATCCAGGTCCTCCTAGAGTAAGCATCAATGAATAAAACATAATACTCATATCCACTCAAGGAAACATGAGACATCCGACTGCTCACATAGGAATGAATCAAATCAAGTATCCCAATCGCTTTGTTGTCACTTCTGGGAAAAGGGGATTTGGCAAAGTTGCCCATAGCACATTCTCTACATGTATCAAAGTGATCAGTACTGAAATCTGGCACTCCTGTAGTGATCTCCCGCAATGTCCTCAAGGCTCCATGATACATGTGCCCGATCTTGCGGTGCCAAATCTCGCACAGCTCTACACTGCTGGCTCTGCTGTCAGTGCTACTGCTCAATGCCAAAAGGGGCTGAAATGCAAACCTGTACACCTTTGCATGGCATACACCAATCACTCTAGCTGAATCAGCTGGAGCGTCCCTAAGATATATCAGCACCTGTCCTCTCCTGAACAATATCTTATATCCTCTGTCCTCCAATGCTGAGATGGATATGAGGTTCTTCCTCATCCCTGACACATATAGAACATCTGACACCTTCAAGGGAGGTTTGGGTTCCCTATCAAATGTCAATGTCCCCACACCAACTGCTCTAACAACGTTGTCATCTCCGAGTACTACCTCTATATCAGTGCCACTCTCTGAAATATCTGAGAAGTACTTACGAAATCCTATCATATGACATGAAGCCCCACTGTCAACATACCAGATACCTGAAGATGCTCCGCTACTGGAGGGAAATGCATACTCCCTCTCAACCTCCGTGGCAGGTGATCCTCCACTAGTGGACTCACAAGAAATGAACCCAAACTCCCAGTCAAAGCTATCCGTAAAGTCCTCTATCGTTGTTGATGCTGCCATGCTCTGGTTCTTCCCCTTCTTCTTCTTCTCCGGACACACAACTGCATAGTGTCCCATCTTCTGACAATTCCAACACTTCACCTTGGAATAGTCCTTCTGTGTGTTCCCCTGTTTACCTTTACCTTTGCCTTTGCCCCCACCAACACTTGTGGAAGCTTGCTTCTTTCTCTTGTCTTTCTTGCCTCCTGCCAATAGTGCTACATCCTCATCCTGCTCAACTGGTTTGGCTGCCCCAAGATGGCTCTTTCTGATTTCTGTTTGTATGCAATCATCCCAGAACCTCTCCGAAGAAGGAAGTGTCTCATGTGCACAAACCCCATCAGCAAAGTTCAGCCATGAACTGGGAAGGCCATTCACTGCAATCCGCACCAACTCAGTGGGTGGAATGACCTCTCCTACTGCTGCCAATGCATCTCTTACATTAGTAATCTTTGTGAGATATCCAGCTACACTATCAGTATTTCCCATCTTAATGGTCTTCAGCTTCTCCCTTAGGACCATTTACCTGTTCTCATTGGTACTCTGGTAGAGATTGGTCAATGTTGTCCACATCTCATGAGCATATCTCTTTCCTCTCACATGAGGAATGCAATGGTCTTTGATTCCATATAGAATCAGTCTCTTAGCCTTGTTATTCTTTTTATTAAAGACTGCCAACTGAACAACATCAGGATGCACATTAACAGGGTTCTGTGCGGTATGCACCATGATATTCCAGACTTCTGCCTCCTCAAAGATGCTCTGCATTCTCTCCTTCCATACACTGTAGTTACTATGCCCATCCAACCTATCCTCCACCCTCAAGCCCAAAGACATGCTTTCTATCCTAATAAACTGAAAATAACATTGCTGTAGTAAAGGTAATGTTTTCTGTGTGAAAAATTAGCTCGCTGTAATTTTTCTTCTCGCTGTCCCAAACTGCACTTTTCAGCAAAATAGCTCTGATACGATGTAGAGATTTTAATAACCAACCCCAGTTTTCAGTTTCTCCTTATTTCTCCCATAAAGTTAAATGCCCATTCCCATAGCCATACATTCAACAAGCTGGAAAAATAAACATTTTCTGAAAACACTAATTCTGGAAATTTCACAATGCTGAAATGCAGAAATAAAAACTCAGAAAAATAAATCAGCCACACACAGATTTTAGATACGTTGATTTTTGGTCAATGTGACACTGAAAAAACCCCCTATAACTCTTGGGGAAAACCAGTTCGAAAGCTCCTCCTTATTTCTGATAAATGCTTTTACAGTGAGACAGAAATTACATAGCAAAAAATTACAGCAACCTCATAAATGTACTTATCTCGAAAATCGTGCAAAACTTCGCCTCGATTTTCGTGCCAAATACGAACAGAAAATATTAGTAGAAAGTACAGCCGTAAATGCTGTACGGACATCACTGAAACAGTGCCGGAACAGCTGTACGGCCTCCCTCGAAATCTATGCAAATGCTGCCTCGATTTCCGTGCTGTACGACTATTGTACGGACCTCATTTTACATGCTGTTTGCTATTGTATGGAATCCAAAAAACCAGATTTCTCTCTCTACTGTACAGACCTCGATTTCCGTACCTCCTTGCTATTGTACGGACCTTGAAAAGCGTGCTACAAAAAATGTTGATTTTCCTCCCTCGAAATTCGTGCCCACTTGCCTTGAACTTCGTGCTTTGTCCTTGCTGTACGGATTTGGTAAATATAAGTGTTGCTGCCCTCCTTCTTCTCATTGCTCAGAAATTCTCCCTTGCTTTCTCTCTTTCTCTCTCAATCTGCTCATGAAAGAATGAATGAACTTTTCCGTCTTTTTCCTCTAACCTAACCCTAAGTGACTTTTGGGGAATCCCTAAATCTAATGGCTGAGATAGCTTTAGATCTAGGGCTGAGATTAAATACTCATTTAAATCTCACTTTCTATTTTTTAATTTACTCCACTTTAATAAAGACTCACTTAGTCATTTATTTCCAAAGTCACTTTTCACTTTCTAATTTCACATTGACTTTATTAAAGTCACTTTAAAATTAGACTTTAGTAACTTTATCACTTAAAGTCACTTTTAAATTAGATTTGACTTTATAAATTTATAAAGTCACTTTAGGAGAAAAATTAAATTCTTTTGGACACTTTTCCCTAGGCCAAAGATCAAAGCCGTAGGGAACCACCTGTCCTTCAGTACTTAAATTTCAACAGCTACAACACTACCTACCACATGTCTATAGGTATGTCTCCTTTTCGTGCATTATATCGATATGATGTTTTATCTTTTGTTGATGTCATGTTTGGAGACAACAAGGCCCCAAGGGCCAAATATTGGATCCAGGAGAGTCAAGATATCTCGAGGGCTCTCAAGGAAAACATGAGGATGACCTAAAGATTAATGCAGACCGGGGCCAAGTGGAGAGACAATTTGAGGTTGGCGACTTAGTTTTCCTTCGACTTCAACCTTACAGGCAGTCTACGCTCAAGTAGAAGGGGGTTGAGAAGCTCAAGCCCTGCTTTTATGGGTTGTACAGAGTCACTCAGAAGGTGGGGAAGCTTGCTTATGAGTTGGAGCTACCTCCGGGTAGCCAGGTGCGCAACATCTTCCATGTGTCATGCCTGAAGAAGACCTTGGGACAGCATGTGACAATAACCACTGAGTTACCCCCTATGGATGATGAGGGGCACTTGGGGCTACAGTCGGAGGCCATTTTGGATTCTAGAGAGAGGCACTTGAGGAACAGGGTGATCAAGGAATTCTTGATCAGATGGAGGAATCTTCATGATGAAGATGCCACTTAGGAAGGGGAGCAGATCCCCTAACATCCATCACTGCAGTTTCTTGAGGACAAGCAATAGCTTGGCATGGAGGACTGTAATAATCCTATTTAGCAATTATGCCAAATGGAATATTAAGTTTTGGCCAGTTTTGATATTGTAACAGTTTTGACTTAGGAGATGTGGGTTTAGGGGCCCACAATTAGACTTAGGTGTTGATTTTTGTAGCATCATAAAGTAATGTAAGTATCATATTTGGTGAGGAGGCTTGGACACCAATATTCCAAAGAACCCATAAACCGTTTGTGGAAATTCCACTTGGTTCATGTTTTATTAAAATAATTAATGATTCTGATGGGGACTCTAAGTCTAAACTTAGGGAAATCAAATAATTAATGGGTATTAATAAAATAGAGTATGAATCTTCTAGAGAACGAAGAACAAGTCAAGATTTAATCTTAGCCATTTATTAGACTTCTAATTTGGGCCATTGATTTATCAATGAGAATATGTAATATTCCTAATTAGCAACAGCTAATTGGAATATTCGATTTTTGTATAGTTTTGCCGACTATAGTTTATTAATAAATAAAAAGTGAGAGGAGGTGTCTAACTCACTTAAATAAAATAAAGTGTTTCCCTAGTAGCACAACGTTATAACTTATGGGGAGCCATGGGGGTCCAACACCACGCAGAGGAGGGGGCCCACGTAGCCTCTAGGAGCTTTTGCGTAGATGGAGGAGGAGCACGTGGAGGAGAGGGAGACCACGTTAGGGTTTTGGAGAGGGGCCAGCGTTATAAAAGGTGGGAGAGCCTTCTCATTTGGCATTCTTGTTGTTGATGATATTTGAGCTAGACTTTTGTTTTCTTGAGCACGCTGGCTGTTTAGCCTGTCTGCAGCACTGTTTAGTGCGTTGAGTGTCTCCGGTCGGAGATCTCACCCTTAGCCCCGGGGGACTTCGAGTGCCTGCTCGGGTAAGGTCATTTCTTCAGTCTTAAGCGGGAGGTTTGGTTGTTGTTTTGCTGAGGAGCTGGGCTTCTTTTTGTGACTGCGCAGTCCCTGGGAGAGAGGACGCAGTTCTACTCGGAGGTGTTCCGTTGCGAGGTTTCTGCAGGAGTTTCAGTTGATATCCGGAGTGGAGGATCAGTCTTTGCCAGTAGGAGGTTTCCCAAGGATTTTGTGGCACTGTTTCAGCTATTATCATTTGGCATTTGCACTGAGCCTTGGAGGGCAGCGTAATTCCTTGAGGAGGGACTTTCTGGTGATTTTCGGAGGTTGACCATTTTTGATATGGTTTCTGGGTTTTGTCCGAGTTGGTGAGTACAGGTGGTCCGCAGATTTTCAGCTCATTCCGGCAAGAGGATCAGCCTCTAGTTTTCAGTCTATTCCAGCAGCAGCAGTTTTACGGCAGATTTCCAGCAGCTGGGACGCAGTTTCTTAGAGTAGCCATTTTCTGTCTTTTTGAGAGAGTTCTCCACTTGCCTTGAGCAAGAATAGGTGCTATCATTCCGATCATCTATTGTAGTTCTTATATTCTCAGATTAATAAAATGACTTAGCATTCCCGGCATTTTTATGAGTATTTGCTTTATGTTCTATTTCTGGTATTTTCTATATTGTCGTATGCTTGTATTGCTGTCTATTTCCCTTTTGGGATATTACAGTGGTATCAGAGCATAGATCTGGCTCAGCCTGAGGAGCTAGCAGTCTATGACACCGAGGGATAAACCCTACATATGTTACAGAGGTAGGAAATACAGAGACATTGAGCGTAGGTTGGAGAACACCTACGGAGAGGGAGACTGTGTTCAAGTGGTGGACACGGATCAGGAGCAGCCTGTGACAGATACAGAGCAGGAGCAGCCTGTGGTGGACGCAGAGCAGCAGGGTCCTATGGCAGGGAACGATGATGATGCGAGGAGATATAGGGAAATGCTCCTCAAATCAGTACAGGATTTGTTGAGACAGATGGAGACGATGGGGCAGAGATTCGCTGCCGTGGAGGCTAGAAAGCGTGAAACCCCAAGGGGTTTTCAGATTGGTGAGGGATCGAGCACATCCCACCATATGCCAGAGTGCGAGACTACCCCCCTTATGGCATCGCATGCACCCACGCGATCCACTATGCCCACCTTCCTAGGAGCGGACACAGGGGTAGGAGCACAGCAGGAGCGAGAGCCTGGCCACATGGGTGACTATTTTGTAGAGTACCAGGCATACTGGCAGGAGTTCAGAGATGCTATCTCGTTCAGAGACTTTGTTCAGCTCCAGTGGGACAGTAGACCCCGCGATCATCACAGAGGGCACCGACATCATCATGATGGAGACAACCACCGCACCGCTAGCAGATTTCATTTGCCCACGTTTGATGGTTCATCAAATAGTTTGGCAAAGTCTTGGGTGGAAAAGTTGGACATCTATTTCCAGCTTAATCAGATGTCGGAGACAGAGGCCATTAAGGTGGCAACAATACATTTGGATGGTGAGGCCCAGGACTGGTGGTTTCATGGGATGACGACACTCGGGCATTCTACAGTGACGACATATGCCGAGTTTACCAGGAGAGTGATAGAACGTTTTGACTGGAGGGATCCGGAACAGCACTTTGTTGAGCTGACGAGGCTCAAGCAAACTGGGAGCCCAGAGGCTTACATTGCATATTTCTTGAGGGTTTCAGTGATGGTGCCAGATCTATCCGTAGCTCGGATGATCTACATGTTTGTGGAGGGATTAGCAGAGCCACTTCGTGGCCTAGTCAGGTCGACTAGACCAACTACACTTCAGGATGCTATCAGCAGGACCCAAGATTTATAGGATGTCTTACCCAGGACTCGGACCCCTTATCCCCAGAGACAGGCTTTCTCGCCTAAGGGGAAGGACGTGAGGATCCCGCCTCCCAAGGGGAATCCCAGATGGGTGCAGATTGAGGATGATGTCAGGAGGGAGCTGAAGAAGAAGCGGTTGTGCTTCACCTGCCAGGAGCCATGGGCACCAGGACATAGATGTGCTGCTGGGAAAGCACATTTCATTGAGGTTTTCTCTGAGAGCAGCGGGGAAGAGGATGAGGAGGATGATGTGGAGACAGGAGATTGTCATGCAGTGCAGGATACTTTGCCACCTCCACCACCAGCACCAGGTGGTACATCGTTTGCACCTACTGGAGGAGCTCTTGCAGCATTGCGGGGAGTTCCCAAGTATTTGACGCTGCGCGTACGGGGGACAGTGCGTGGCCAGCGAGTATCAGTCTTGGTCGATAGTGCGGCAACCCACAACTTCATCGATGCACAGATAGTTGAGCAGAGAGGTATACAGACTGAGAGCTTCGATGGATTTTTAGTTTTGGTTCCAGGGGATCAGACCATGGTGTGTGCTCGATATGTTCCCGAGTTATCGGTGACAATGGGCACCTATACATTGGCAGATCACTTTTTTGTGGTCGATATTCCGGACACCAACATGATACTGGGTGTTCAATGGCTTATCACTCTAGGGAAGGTCACGACGGATTGGAAGGCCCTAGAGATGGAGTGGGATCATGCCAAGACAGGGAGGCATGAGAATATACGGGGACAACACACATATTCGCCTCAGACTGTTTCGGCTCATCGGATGGAGGCAACCTTCCGTAAGGGAGACATAGAGTGGGTAGTAGAGTTGCGGGCATCAGAGGCAGCGACTACAGGACAGGCAGTGCACCCAGAGGTACAGACCATCCTTGACAGGTATGCCACAGTATTCGGGGATATTCCACCAGGGCAGCCACCGGATCGGGGGTTTGAGCATACCATTGAGCTGGAGCAGGGTATACAGGCAGTGATCACCACACCTTATAGGCATCCCAAGGCCTATCGGGATGAGATTGAGCGAGCTATTCAGGAGTTGCTGGCCCTTGGGCACATTCGGCCGAGCACGAGTCCTTTTGCTTCTTCCGTGGTGTTGGTGAAGAAGAAGGACGACACATTGCGGATGTGCATTGACTACAGGGCTCTGAACAAGAAGACCCTGAAGAACAGGTACCCCATTCCCAGGATCGATGAGTTGATGGACGAGTTGAGAGGAGCACAGTTCTTCTCAAAGATTGATTTGAGATCTGGGTACCATCAGATTCGCGTGAGGGAACAGGACATTCCCAAGACCGCCTTCAAGTGTCATTATGGGCACTTCGAGTTTCTGGTTATGCCTTTTGGGCTGACCAATGCACCCGCTACCTTTCAGTCGTGCATGAACCATATCTTCAGGGGTCATCTGAGGAAGTTTGTGCTGGTCTTCTTCGATGACATACTCATATATAGCAGGACTTGGGAGGAGCATCTCCAACATATTGAGACAATATTGCGCATCTTGGAGGAGCAGCAGTTCTATGCCAAGCTCTCCAAATGTGAGTTTGGGTTGACGGAGATGTTGTACTTGGGACATATCATAGGAGTGGACGGAGTGAGAGTCCACGAGGAGAAGATCCGGGCCATCAGAGATTGGCCAGAGCCGAGGAACGTGACCGAGCTTCGGGGATTCATTGGCATTTGCACCTACTACAGGAAGTTCGTCAAGAGTTTCTCACAGCTCGCTGCACCCCTCACAGATTTGACAAAGAAGGGGGCATTCAGTTGGTCAGTTACAGCACAGCGAGCCTTTGATAGGCTCAAGGAGGTGATGAGTAGCTGCCCTGTGCTTGCATTGCCGGATTTCACGCAGCCATTTGTCTTGGAGTGCGATGCGTCAAGAGAGGGGATCGGCGCAGTATTGATGCAGGGTGGTCACCCTATAGCCTTTGAGAGCCGGAAGCTCCTTCCGCATGAGAGGTTGTATTCTATATACGACAAGGAGATGTTGGCCATTATGCATGCATTGGCCAAGTACCGGCAGTATTTGGTGGGCAGTAGATTGAGGGTGAGGTCCGATCACAACAGCCTCAGGTTCTTTCTGGAGTAGAAGCAGTTGCAGGAGAGGCAGCAAAAGTGGATCAGTAAGATCCAAGCATATGACTTTGACATTGAGTATGTCAAAGGCAAGAATAACGTGGTAGCAGATGCCCTTTCACGGAGACCGGCCACGTTATCTCTTATGAGCTTGGATACAGATTGGAGGGCTCGACTGTTAGTGGAGTACTCTAAGGACAGGTTTGCATGTGAGCTGCTGCATGGACAGGTAGCAGATGACAGGTACAGGGTGGTTGATGAGATCATCTATTATAGGGACAGGATCTTCTTGACTGAGGGATCTCAGCTTAAGAAGAAGATACTCCATGCATCACATGACTCTCCATTGACTGGCCATCAGGGGTTTACCAAAACCTACAGGGCCATTAGAGAGAGGTTCTCATGGAAGGGCCTTAAGGAGGACGTACTCCAGCATGTCAGGGAGTGCGATGTTTGTCAGAGGAACAAGGGAGAGATGAGCCATCCCGCAGGGTTGTTGCAGCCTCTTCCCATTCCAGAGGGGAAATGGGAGAGCATATCGATGGACTTTATCACATGGTTGCCCATGGTGCAGGGCAAGGATTGTATCTTTGTTGTCGTTGATCGACTGACGAAGTACGTGCACTTTTTCGCCATATCCGCACACTACACAGCAGCACAGGTGGCCGAGCTGTTCTTCAGAGAGATTTTCAGACTGCATGGTCTTCCTAAGACCATTATCAGTGACAGGGACAGTCGCTTCATGGGCGGATTTTGGCAGGAGCTTTTCCGGCTAGTGGGGACAGAGTTGACACCGAGCACTAGTTATCACCCACAGACGGATGGACAGACGGAGATAGTTAACAAGTGGCTGGAGGGCTACTTGCGTAACTATGTTAGTGGGCAGCAGCGAGCATGGCTAAAGTGGCTGCATCTGGGAGAGTATTGCTATAACACGACGCATCACATGTCCATTGGTATGTCACCGTTCTATGCTTTGTATGGGTATCATCCTTTATCTTTTGCGGACGTGATGTTTGGTGTTAGCAGAGCTCCGAAAGCCAAGATTTGGATCCAAGAGAGTCAGGACATCCTCCGAGCTCTCAAGGATAACATGGCCACAGCGCAGAACCAGCAGAAGCTGTATGCTGATAGACGTCGTCGGATAGAGAGACAGTTTGAGGTAGGAGACTTGGTCTACCTACGATTACAACCATACCGACAGTCGTCACTTAAGCAGAAGGGGGCTGGAAGCTCAAGCCCCGCTTTTATGGGCCGTACAGGGTGATACGCAGGATTGGACAGGTTGCATATGAGCTAGAGCTGCCCCCAGGTAGCAAGATTCATAATATTTTTCACGTATCATGCCTGAAGAAGGCGTTGGGACAACAGGTGACAGTCACGAATGAGCTACCACCCACGGATGATGAGGGGCATTTGGTGTTGTAGCCAGAGGCTATTATTGATACCAGGGAGAGGCAGCTACGGAGCAGGACGGTCCGGGAATTCTTGGTGAGGTGGAAGAATTTGCCGGATGAGGATGCCACTTGGGAGAATGAGAAGATTCTGCAGCATCCATCACTTCAGTTTCTTGAGGACAAGCAACATTTTGCCGGGGGAGACTGTAATATTCCTAATTAGCAACAGCTAATTGGAATATTCGATTTTTGTATAGTTTTGCCGACTATAGTTTATTAATAAATAAAAAGTGAGAGGAGGGGTCTAACTCACTTAAATAAAATAAAGTGTTTCCCTAGTAGCACAACGTTATAACTTATGTGGAGCCATGGGGGTCCAACACCACACAGAGGAGGGGGCCCACGTAGCCTCTAGGAGCTTCTGCGCAAATGGAGGAGGAGCACGTGGAGGAGAGGGAGACCACGTTAGGGTTTTGGAGAGGGGCTAGCGTTATAAAAGGTGGGAGAGCCTTCTCATTTGGCATTCTTGTTGTTGATGATATTTGAGCTAGACTTTTGTCTTCTTGAGCACGCTGGTTGTTTACCCTGTCTGCAGCATTGTTTAGTGCGTTGAGTGTCTCCGGTCGGAGATCTCACCCTTAGCCCCGGGGGACTTCGAGTGCCTGCTCGGGTAAGGTCATTTCTTTAGTCTTAAGCGGGAGGTTTAGTTGTTGTTTTGCTGAGGAGCTGGGCTTCTTTTGTGACTGCGCAGTCCCTGGGAGAGAGGACGCAGTTCTACTCGGAGGTGTTCCGTTGCGGGGTTTCTGCAAGAGTTTCAGTTGATATCCGGAGTGGAGGATCAGTCTTTTCCAGTAGGAGGTTTCCCGAGGAGTTTGTGGCACTGTTTCAGCTATTATCATTTGGCATCTGCGCTGAGCCTTGGAGGGCAGCGTAATTCCTTGAGGAGGGACTTTCTGGTGATTTTCGGAGGCTGACCATTTTTTATATGGTTTCTGGGTTTTGTCCGGGTTGGTGAGTACAGGTGGTCCGCAGATTTTCAGCTCATTCCGGCAAGGGGATCAGCCCCTAGTTTTCAGTCTATTCCAGCAGCAGCGGTTTTACAGCAGATTTCCAGCAGCTGGGACGCAGTTTCTTAGAGCAGCCATTTTCTGTCTTTCTGAGAGAGTTCTCCACTTGCCTTGAGCAAGAATAGGTGCTATCATTCCGATCATCTATTGTATTTCTTATATTCTCAAATTAATAAAATGGCTTAGCATTCCCGGCATTTTTATGAGTATTTGCTTTATGTTCTATTTCTGGTATTTTCTATATTGTCGTATGCTTGTATTGCTGTCTATTTCCCTTTCGGGATATTACAAAATATTATAAAGGAAGGCTTGAGGGCCATTTGGAAAATAAGTTGGGCATATACTCAGTAACCCGAGGAAAGTCGATTCTTCAGAATTTAGAATTCAATTTCAGAAGGAGAGTTGCAGGGTGGAGGAAGCGGAGGGTCTCAGCAGTAGTCAGAGCTCGAGGAAGAAGGACGCAGAAGGGCAGAGGGGAAACACAGAGGGATGGCGCAGTAGTGACACAGGATCACGCAGTCTCTGCGCAGGGAAACACGCAGGGGTGATGCAGTGAAGGCTAGTGAGCCTCTCAGGTGTTAGAAATTCTCCGGAGGTTGGGAGAAAATTGATCTCAGGTGTTTTCTTGGAAGTTTCTCAATCATTATGTCAGTCATTCCTTGTAAAGAAATTGTTGCTGAAGATTAATATATAAACCCTCATCTTCTGCACCGGTTTTCCCACATTGGGTTTTTCCGGGGACAACTGTCCAAAAATAATTGTGTCGATGTGATTGATTCTTGTGCTTGTATTTCACTGTTCTTTTCTCTATATGTACTTGTGTGATAATTGCAGTAGAATTTATTTCAAAATTTACTCAAGGGTTTGTTGTAAATAACTTATTGTGGAAAATAAGTAGGAGAAATAAATCAATAACTGCATTAGTATTTCACATTAGGAAACTATAGGCCTCTAAACATTAGACTGAGGCAAAATATTGTGGCCATAGTGGACAATGGGGCCCAATGAGAGGGAACTACTGCCCACATGGAGGCAGAGAAATCATTGGTGCCTATTGGAGGCTAGAGGCACGAGGTGGAGCCCAAGGGAACGTTGGGCAGACTTGGACAAAAAGGAAGCATGAGACTCATTTGTTCGTTCATTCATCTATTTCGAATTTGTCTATTGACGAAGCACACTTGAGCAATGAGCCAAGTCTGCATGTGTTGTTCAGCACACGGGTGTCTTCAAGCAGAGATCCTAGCCTTTGCTTCGGTGGGCTTTGAGTGCCAACCCAGAAGGTGCTTCACAATCAGTGTTTTAAAAACCGGCTGGTTTGAACCGGAAACCGGCCAAACCGGCCGGTTAGATAGCCCACCGGTCGAAACCGGCCAGGCAACCCGGCACCTAGGGCATTTCGCCTGTTTTTTGAAAAAACCGGACCTAACCGGCCGGTTAGGTGCTAACTCATCCGTGGACCCACATTTTCGGCAACAGTTATGTTTTAGGGCTGATTTGGAGCCAATGGGAGGGTTCATTTAGCTACTCTTTCCCTATGTGGACCCACGCACGGCCAGAAATGAGTTTTAGGGCTGATGTGGAGGTAAGGGAAGCATTGACATTTCATGGTAATGTTAAATTCTTTTCCTTTATTTTTCATTTCCATCCTTTTACTTAAATTTTTAACATTACCATGAAATGACTCAGGATGTTTAAGAGTGGTTTCGACCTCATTGGATTTCATATGGAGAAACTAGAATTTTAGGTTTCACTCAAAATTCAGCAGACTTAATGGTTTTCATGGTTTCATGGTTTGGGAATTTGCAATGTTTCCATATGATTCTATCATGTGTAAGGGTATGATATTGGCATTTGATCAAGAGCATGAAGTCCTTTAAGAACCTTGATGTACCCTTCAATCAAAGGAAAACAACTAGTTAGACATGCTAATCTTTTTCTATCGCATTTTAAGGTTGAGGAAATGAACCCTTCACTCAAACCAAAATCATTGGTTAGGCATGTTAAAATTTTTCAATTTCTATCATGTTATAATGTTGAGCAATCCAAGTCTGAAGACTTTGAGCTAGATGAGGTTTATGTATCTCTTGGTGATGATCCCATTTCTAGTAGCGATGAATCAATGATGAGTTTCATGAGAGACCATGTTGCTCAGTGATTTGTAGTTTTGATGTCTATTTTTGCTACTACTACTACTACTAAAGTTGTAGAGGAGTTTTAGGAGTCCTCAAACTTTGAGCCATATTATTTATGTAGCTCATGTTGATGATCCCTTGTTTAGTAGTGGTGATGATTTTGATCATGATGAGGAGTGATCATGTTGTTGATCACTAATATGTAGTCTTGTATTAGGCCAATGGCCTCATAGCTTGTAGCATTGTTTTTGGACTTTATGGGCCATTTGGAGCCTCATTGCTTATGTATTTTTCGATGATATATATTGCACTCGGTGCCATTTTGATATATTCACCTTTGCATGGTATATAAATGAGCAAACTTTGCATATTTTGTCTCTATTGGCTTGGAATCATGGTTGCAAATCTTAAAAATAGTTTTTTTTATTAAAAAAATAATTATTTAATGTATTTTTTTTAAACCGGTTCATTGGCATTTGACCGCTCCCGGTTAGACCGGTTCCGGTTAGAAACCCGGTTCATTAGGCCACCGGTCCGGTCACCGGTTCCGGTTTTTAAAACATTGTTCACAATAGTTTGATCAGTTCAACAAAAGAGAGCCTCTTCTACAACACAATCCCTTCATCAGCAACGCAGAGGTTGCACAGTACCTTGATGGAATTACTCCAGGAGTCGGGGAGTGAGTGAAGTTTTTGAAGGAGATTTGGTAGGAAGGCTTGGAGCCTTCTAACAGGGATTTTCCAAGAATTTCGGTGGCATCCAGCAGCAAAATTATCAGGAGGTCTGAATTGCCCAGCAATTCAGGGAGTCAAGCCCAAGAGGGCCAATTTCCAAGGTCAAGCTTTGGGAAAACCCTTCGCGGTTTATTTTGGGTTTATTGAGTAGAGTCCAAAGTTAAATTTCCAAAATTTTCTGAGTAGTACAACAGGCCCTGGTAGTAGATCTTTTGGAGCAGCAACATCATTTTTGAGCAGTTTCCAACGTAAAGCTACAACCACGCAGGGAGCAAAATTTGAGGGTGTTCAACAGTACTTTGAGGGCTTCTCTAGCTTGCCTTGAACAAGCCTAGGATCACTCATTCCAACACTTCACTTTGTACATATTCCTCATCATTAATAAAATGGCTCAGCGTAGTTTTCATGGTTCCACGGTGTTCTAAATTCTGTGTTTATTTTTTTCTGTGTGTTTTTGTCTATGTTTGTCTGTTTATTCCTGTAAATTAGCTTTGGGCATATTATACCCTCAGCTAATCATCAAGGTTGAGTCCCTTTGAAAGGGCACATGAGGGAGGCCAACTTCATCTCAGTGGCATCGTATGGCCAACACAACCAGCCAAATGCCATACAACCTTAGTTGTACAGGAAGCGGCCTCTCAGGGTGAAGTCGAGTTAAGTGAAGGCACTCAAAAACAAGAATAATTTGTTGAAATGGGTTTTACCCAGTTGTACCTTTATCTCAATTTTTTTTGAAGCTAATAATAACGCAAGTTTGAAGGTTTCCTGGGTATTTTCGGTGTTTATGTTTTATGGTGTTTATCTTCATTATTTTTTTTTTTTTTTGCATGGTATGGCTAGAAACTCAGTAGTGTTTACAATTTAAATTTCAGTTCTACACCTTTAGTTTTACATTTTTGGGTATAAAAATTTAGTAAATTGTAAATCAAATAGTTGAGTTTTAAAATTCTAATAGTGTCTACATATAAAGAAAAGGAATTGACTGACAAAATTAAAGTTGGGGACAATAGTGAAACCTACCCTCAAAGGTTTATTGAAAGGAAAGTCTCTTGACTGAAATGGATTTAAAATTTATCTTTTTTAAGAAGGTTCACGCAAGGGAAATCTAGGGAGATAATGAGTCGGTGAAGTTATCTTTTGACCAGGTGGTAAGTAGTGTCCAAGCTTTCCCTAGTTACCCCTCTTCTAGTAAGGGTATTCTAAAATTTGTGGACCATAACATTTTTAAGCCCAATTGTGTGCAATTTATTGTCCTGTAAGGCCATATGGGATGAAGCGTAAAAGTGTATCCTAAATCCCAATGGTAGATAGTTATGGCCAATCTTCTTTGCTTTGTCTTTGTGGTGTCTGGTTTTATGGCTCTAGTGACTATCCCTTGGTGGGTGATAAATCCTTGACTTGATGGACATTCTTATGTTCAAGGTTGGTATGTGCGCATCATGGAGGTGGACCTATTAGGACATGTGAGTTAAAGGAACACTTATTATTTAGAGCCTTGTGAAGGTGATAAAACCATGTAAGGATGGAAACACCCATATTTCCATTATCCTAGCGCATTTATTTGTTCCCCACATGGACCATCTTTCTACGTGTTAATTTATTAACCTATAAGATTAGAGATCTACTAAATAAATGCACAATTAGATTCTTAACACTATTAGCGGAAGCAAAAATTACACCAATCTCTATCACAAATGATACAAATAGATTCTTCCCAATCAACAATTCTTTAATAAATCTGAACTTACTCGGGCTCCCATCCTCAGATAATGGTCGAATTAAAGAACATACACTTACAACATACCCTGGATTTGATCCAGCAGATCAAGACTTAGATCTATCCTTGATATCCTTAGTTGATCTGGATCTCCTATGCTGCACCCTCGTACCTTCCTCGGACCAACCACACTTGAGTATCACACTCCTCACTTGAGAAAATCTCTCTCAATGCCAATTGCTTCTATATGGCGTGTCTTTCTCCTCTCCTTAGCCTTGCTTTTATAATTTTACATTGAGCTAAATCCCTAACCCTAATATCCAAAAAGGTCGATGTTGAGCTTAGATCTTGCCTCACTTGAGATCAACAATTGAGATTAAATCATAATCAACAAGGTAAATTACTTTACTATTCCTAAGTTTCTTTAGCTCAATTAGCCAAAATAATTAATTATGTGCTTTTCCTAACTTAGGCTAAGTTGCAATAACAACTTTCTCACACATAAGCAAGTCTCCTAAGGAGACTTTGGGAAACTTCTGGATGCCTAGAAACTTAGGCCTATGTAGAAGTACCTTCCCAAGCTACACACATCAACACTCCCTCTTAGCGAGAGAGGTACTTCTTTCCCTTGGAACTTGATCCTCTCCTAGAATTGCATTGGTTGCCATGGTTGCTTCCTCTGAACTAGAAGCATTCCCTTCCACCTTGTTCGAAAGTATCCTTGAAGACATGCACCCTTTTGACTATTTCCTAGAATCCTTCTTCTCCTAAGCATCCTATAAGGTCATCTCGTATGAAGAGA
This sequence comes from Pinus albicaulis, assembly GCA_034641835.2. Taxonomy (NCBI): domain Eukaryota; kingdom Viridiplantae; phylum Streptophyta; class Pinopsida; order Pinales; family Pinaceae; genus Pinus; species Pinus albicaulis. The sequence goes on from CM076576.1 coordinate 488,025,019, forward strand.
CCACCATGATAGACTTGGAGTGATCCATTGACTGTTACTCCCCGCCTGAACCTAAAGGCTCACATCCTTTGAATTGCTCAACCTTTGGAGCTACCAACTCCTTGTGCTCTGTCACCATTCTACCTCTTGCAATAGCTTGAATAGGTTTGCCCTTTAACCTATATTGGTTTCTTTCTCTAACTCCAATGACATGTCCCCCATTAGAGTTAGATCCCATGGATCTAATCAATGCATGTTCATTGTTAAACGCTACACAAAACCCTTTCTTCCCTATCATAGAGACCAAGAACAACTCATCTTGAGTTCTGACATACATAGCACATCCTTCACTTCCAGCCTACCTCCTAACTCAAGTCGGACTATCACTATTCCAACACCTCTCACTACATGTTTGGTATCAACACCAAAATCCACATGTAATTCCAAGTCCCACTCAGTCATGTTGTCAAATAGTTCTCGTGCCCATGTCTTATGTCATGTGGCTCCACTATCTAGTAGCCATGAACTAACTGCTAAGGTGCTTGAGGAAAGGTAGGAAACAAGTGTCAACTTAGTCTCAAACTTCCTCAAAAACTCTTCGTGAGTTTCTGTTGACGCAGTTATAGTTGATTACATACCCTTTCTGCCCTTCTTCCTCTCTAGACACTGTGAAGCATAGTGTCACATCTTATGACAAGCAAAGCACTTGTCCTTAGTCAATTCCTTCATCTTCTTTAGTTGTGAGATTCATTCCTCACTCCCGTTGCCTAAACCTATTACTTTGCTCTTCTTGACAAACTAGCAACAACAAGATTCTCATCACCGCTCTTAGGCTGGCCTCTTGATAGAGATTCCTCCTGAATCTCTTCTTGGATGAAATCATCCTTTGGAGCTCTTTGTCTTGTTGCACTCTGCTAGATTTTGTGGAAACAATTGGAAAACATCAATTTCAATAGAGAGACTTTCAATTATGACAGGATTGACTATCTAAAAGTTTCATGCAGGTTTGTGGACATAGATTTGTGTGATACCACAACCCAAACAGAAAAATAACATCACTATTGGTCAGGATATTTTCTCTACATCATTTTTTAGTACTTAAATGCCATATCTAACATTAATTGTTGTAGTGATTTGTTGTGTTTAATTAGCAGGAAAGCCAACATAATTAACTCCTCCCCCTCTTCTTGACTCCATTTAAGACACTAATCTTACTTGGAGTTGGTTGGGGTATCAAATGGGAATATTCCCTTTGCCTTTAAGGAGGAAGTTGGGCTTGATGAGTAGGGGTTCGAACCAAAGTGATAGTGGGCCCTTTCCTTGTGCGTTCCAATCCTAGTAGGTTTGCATGGACCTTTGCAACCTTGCTAATTGGATCAATAAAAGGTATAATGAATGAAATTGGTCCTGTTGCCACAAAATCTAGTAGGCCTGGCGCAAATCCTCACCAGGCAAGGAGCCAGACCTTATGGTAATAACGAGGAAGGGTTGCCATTCTCACATAAACAACCTTCCTCCTACTCTTTAGTGGGATTTCAACCACAAGGGAGGCTTCCCTAAATCACCTTTAAGGGTATTTTAATATTCTAATAATAGGGCTCAATGTGATTTGTTTTTATGATCTTAAAGATGGATAGAGGGTTTGGCAAAGAAAAAGATGAGCAAGGTATTCAATGCTAGGGTTCAAGCACTCTAAATTTAAACCTATGAATGGGTTGCTATAAGTTAGGGTTTGAATGGTATTCAATAGTATGGCATGCAATTGCATATAGCAGCCTAAGAAAATCCCTCCAAATGATTTTCTACAAGAAAGGATACAGGGCTTCAAGTAGAGACTAGGGAAGAACTAAGGTAGGCTATTAGATATATGCATAAATAGTAAAAATAGAAGGTTACAACAGCCCCTCTAGAGCATGTAAGTCTATTCACGATGCTAGATTTTGATTGTATATGATCTATAGATACTAACCTCCAAATTAAGGCCACATTTAAGCAATAAAACAAAAACTTTTACAAATAAACTAACTCCTAAGCCCTAGTGGCTGCCCTAGCAGTCTAGGAGACAAAAAGAAAAGGATTTTGTTTAGGTTTTTCAGGTGATCAACACACTTTTGGACCAACGTCTTATCCTACAAGGGCTAATGGAGTCTTTATGGCACAAAATTACAAGGAAAGATAATTAAGGCATAAGGGGATGTTCTAGGGCATCCACTTCTAAAACCCTAATTATTATTCTTGTGAGGGAAAAAATTAAGTATAAGGCCTGTACATATAGAGTTTCCTTATAGTATTTGAAGGCATAAGGGTATGTTCTAGGGCATCCACTTCTAAAACCCTAATTATTATTCTTGTGAGGGAAAAAATTAAGTATAAGGTCGGAACATATAGAGGTTCCTTATAGTCTTTGAAGAAGACAATTTTACATGCAATTATGAAGAAAAATTTCACCAAAGACAAGCACTTAGTCATCAAACAAGTGAAACCCTACTTTAAACATTAAAACATACAAAATATCAATGATAGACAATAAAATTACAACAATCTTGCACAAGAGCATCTTTCAATCCGAGAATAATGTCCCTAATAAAAATTCACTTCCAATAGCAAGTCACATCCATAAATAATCACATTTTTCGCAATGTAGTGAAAAAGAGTCATGTTGCACTCTCTTGGAGAGGTTGAATTACGTCTGTGATGATGAAAAGATAGAATGAGGGGAGGCTCTATTTAAATGAGTCTTATCCCACTCAATAACTCAAGAGTTGGGGCTCCAAAGTGATGTACAAGTCCTCTCTTGTTATCTCAAGGATGACCATCATCATCTATGCTCCAAAACAAGTGATGCCCATCAAACAATGTCAAGGGAATATTGGGGGCATTCTGGGTGCACTGGGCACAACACCAATATCTCCAATACCAAGCTTCATGGAAACAATGTTTCAGCATCTCGGGGTTTCAAGCATCATGTGGAGCCATCAAATAGATCCATGCTCTACTCTAGGTAAGCAACATTGCATCATCAAAGTAAATGTCTCTCTCTCTGCAATGGATAGTACAACCTTTGTTGCTTTGTTGAGGAGGCCAAGCAATCACCTCAAGAAGCCTCTATTTCTATGATGAGAACCACCTAATAAAACCTGCTCAATATCAAGTGTAAATCAGGAATCATTAGGTCACAAAAACCACAAATGCATCATAGTGGACCATAGTTAATGTTAGGGGCATAACCAATAATTCACGCAAAGATCGCCTTCAAATATATGACTAAACCAAGTCTTGTATAAATGTTCCCTATCTTATGTTAGGGATGGATAGATGGATAACCCTATTAGGTGTTTCCAGCCCCCAAGGTGAAGTGAAAGGTCTTAGATCAACTTTTCAATCCATATGTGCAAGTGAAGATGATAGCAATGGAGTGGGCATGACTTCAGGTAAAGGTGCCATAGCCAAGCGACCAACTAAGAGTGGTCCAACATATTGAGTGCATAGATGTAAGGAGGGATCAATTGTCAAAGCATGAGTTACCACTTTCCTTAGACTTGTTTTTTCATCCCTTTGGTGCACCTTTTACTTATTTATGATAATGCTTTGATTTGGGTGCATAGCTCAGGAGCTTACATTTGAGAGTTAGTATTTCTTACCCCTTAATATTGAAGCAATTTAGCGCTCATCAAGGTTGGGACTATACACCAGTTCCTTTTGATGGATTGAGCATCATGTGCTCTAGGAACCAAGTAATGGATAATGAGGGGGGTAGAGCTCATGCTAGTCTTTTTCCCCATGCACTAATTTTTTGTCCCAACCATCTTTTGAATTTTATATTTTTCATTCATTGTGGCTTTCTTTTGCTTTTACCTTTATTTTAGCTGCATCAACCTCCAGGGAAAAGTTTCATGGCCTGAACTCAAGGAACAGGATGAGAATATGTCAATCCCCATGAAAAATGACCACCAACCCAAAGAATGGATATGGAATAAATGGAAATATGGAAAGTGGTAATTATGGAATATCATGGGCATGATACTTCAATCAGAGCCTCCCCAATAATGTCCTTCCTATAACCCTAAGGCCTTAGAGGAGGTTCCACTCGACTGGAGTTAAAGACTAACCTCCTAGGTGAAGTGAAGGAACAATAATACAATGAAGATCAGTCAATCATTGGGATCACCCATTGAATCATATTAGTATGTCCCAAAAACATTAAGTAAAAGCACATGATTACAAAATGGTTAAAGTACCTATTGATATGTGATCCACCTTCCTCCTAGAAGGAATGCCAAATTGGATAAAGAAATCTAACCGAAGAAATATGTGGCATATCTATGGAATCATGTCATGTGTTGATCAATAAGGTTGTTGGTTGGCTAGACATCCAAGGAAGAGAAAAATATTCTCCAATGTGTTACCCACTTTTAGGGTGGTAACAGGTCCACATTTCATTCATAGAGGATTCACAACTTACTTCTAATCGTGAGCCTACTTACCCTCCTCAAAAATATCTATAGGAAACTCCACCTCCCCTTCTTTATTTGTTCAATTCCCATAGGGAGAAGAAAATGTTACTCTTTCTCCTATCCCATGCCTGGCTTCTAGTCAAGGAACCTTGACTTATTTGAATTAGGTCTTATACTATCTAATGACTCGAACCCAACGATAAAGAGAGAAAACTGATTTGGTGGGAGAAGGTTATATAGGAGGGTCTTGCAAGGGAAAGCTAGCAAGCAAGAAAGCCAATATCCCCCCTCTTGTGAAAATTTCATTTATCAGAGAAACTGAAAATTATTTTCCTAATTGTTAATTTATTTGCAGTTTGCTATAGAAAATACCAAGTAATTCACACTATGATTTTCACAAACAAATATTGCGGAAGAAAAAGAGCGTTGGAATCTGAGAAAATTTAGCACACACACATAAAAATTTAACACAATTATTTTTGGACAAATGTCCTCGGAAAAACCCAACTTGGGAAAACCGGTGCAGTAGTTGAGCGTTTTATTATTAAGCAGTAGTAAAATTCTATGTACAATCTGGATGCCTGAAACTGGCAATCCACAACAAGAAAATATGGCCAAAATTATCTAAGGGAATTTCCCTTCCTCCACAAGCAACCCTGGCAACTCACACTGCCTGCACTCGCGCAACTGCCTATACTCACGCTTCTCCCCATACTCGTGTTGTGGTCTGTACTCGAGCTTTTGCCTATACTCGTTTGGTTGCCCGTACTCGGGCTTCTTCCTATAATTGTGCAGTTGCCTGTACTCGAGCTTCTGCCTGCACTCGAGCTGCTTGCACAGAGAATAACTCGGCCTCTTGCTGTTGCCTCTCCGGATCTGGAAAACTTCCTCCAAATTAATGTCTCTACCCCTCTGACACCTGTGGCCCTTCTGGCTCGAACTCTTCTTCCCTACTCACCCTCTGTAGCTGGATAGCTCGATCTACCTAGGAACTCGCACTACTAGTGTCTCTTCTCCAAGTTCCCATCAACTTCTTCTTATAATCTTCTGTTGGGACTCCAACGACCAAGATTAAATATTTATCAAGGGCTAGGATCATCTGAAGTCGATCTGCGTGAGTTTCTAGACTATTCTCACCTTGAATTAATTAATTCTGATTAATTAACCAGTTTTCCTAAGTTTAGACTTAGGAAACAATAAAAAAAGGTTAATAATCTAATTAAGTCATTTCTAGGTGGAATTTCCAAAAGCGATTTCTAGGTCTTGGAGATCTCAAGTATTCTAGCCTCTCCACCAAATTTTGTGGCTAGAACACATCCGATGCTACAAAAACTAGCATTACTCGAATGTGTTAGAGAAGGTCTTGAGCAATCAATCGATTTCAACCGTGTTCACTAGTTTTGAATGCTCAAAATGATCTTTATCCCCCCCCCCAAAAAGTTTCGATTCAATTGGGCAAGAAAAGACAGAAACTCAACGCCCTCTTACCTTTTATCAAACTTGAACCCCTACTAACCCATACATGATTGATTCCAGCTCAAGTGAGAAACCATATAAAATCAAGCATTTTACCATCTAACCATTGGTTGGACCCTAACAAATAAATCTTTCTCAAGCAAAAGCATTCTAACTCAAGATACAAGTTTGAACTTTCCTCCTCATCATCACCTCATTCAAATGTGTTCTCTCATTCAAAATAAACCAGATAGCTTTCTTAAAGAATGTTCAAATGTTCAAACTTCCCTACTTCAAAAATCCTCTCCCCGGGTTCAAATACAAACCTAATCTAAGTCTAAGTCATACCTAGAAGATATAAGTCATACCGAAGGAATCAATTTGATTATAACTCAATAGATAAATTTTAGGATTAGGAAGATAACACCATATCTATAAGATCTGTTCTTCGATATCAATGTCTCTCTCAATCTCTATGCTTTTCTAAAGATCAATCTTCAAGACCAATCAACTCACAGTCTTGCAAAAATAGAAATAGAAGATTAGGAAATTCAACAATTAGGAGTAATATGATGATGATGAACTTCTTCGTTGTATATACAGTCTTGAAAATGAGGCCCAACCAAATATTTGCATTAGTCCGCCTTGCATACTAAATTGATCCGCAACCTAATATCTCCTATTAACGAGTGCTCCACTGCTCGGATATAGTGTTGATGATCAATTCCTTCTTAGTCAACCATAATCCTCGCATTTTCATTGTCTTGGTTTGGTCAACCCCTTAAGGAACACTCAATAAAATAGGTACCAAATCAAAAGGTGGCTCTATGGAGGGAGGAATAGTGGCTAACCCTTTGAGCACTTCCTTGATCTGGTGATGGAAATTAATTAGAAGAGAAAAGAAGGAGATTGTTCATTCTAACATTCAATATCCCCCAAATGTATTTCATGCTCGATCTACTAAGCATGGTTGGATATACTTTTCTAATAAAGACTAAGAATATTTGAATTGGATTCCATAGAGCTGAGGAACCATCTACCATATAACATATCCATATATGATACGTTACCATCGAGAAAGAGAAGTTCTACGATTCATTAGTATTAGGAGATGAACACACCAAAAGATCATCCATAATTTTCCCCTTTAAAGTTATTTATCAGGAGGGAGCAATTGCATTTTATTCTCTAGTAAGTGGTTTTGAAAGTCTTTTAGAAAACCATGGATTTTTCACCCCATTGCTCTTCGAACTTCAATCAAACAAAAACATCTTGAACATATCTTTCGAAAAACATGATACTTATAGATGTCACAATATAGTAATACTTATTGTTTCTTCTTCTAAGATCGATGTATATTGGCTTATATCATTCAAAGAGTTCAAAAGAAAGATATCCATTAGAGGAGTTGATGTTTTTCAAGCAGTTAGCAGTGAGCAGATCATGGTGTTAGTGCTTGCTCAGGTGAGTCAAAGGTTGGTCTAATAGGTTTCAATAACCCATGTATTACCTACTTATCATGATCAACCTCCTTAATAGGAAAAAAAATACACAGTTGAAATTGAACATGGGTTCAATGAGAATGACTTTGATCATTGAGCTCAAGAGATAGATTAAAGAGCAAGCACTCAAAAGACCCAACAAGAATACACTAAATGTGGTGGTTTTCTATCAATCAATCAATCTCTAAATAAATATTCATCTATGATAGAAGAAGAATGAGATATCAATTTCTCTTAGAATAAATATATCGAAGAAGCTTTAAGGAGGGAAGGAGAAAGGGCTTGAATAGATTTTTAAGGCATGTATCCATATGACTTTCATAGATGGTACAGAGCTATGGTAATAGATGTAATAACCTTGATGTTAGATTTCTAAATTCTTCACTTAGTTTCAGAGAATTTCAGAGTTAAGACCTAGCTAAATCAATTAACAGAGAATCATTGTTGTTTCTAAAGATTATTCCAAGTTTTTGTAATTTAATTAAGACAACAGTTACAAACTATCATTTATCCCCTGAATACAGTTTAAGAGATCATTTTCATGCATATATCTAAGCATATATAAACAAAAATCAATAGAAATATGATTTCATGCAGTTCAGGAATGAAATTTCAATTTTAGCTACATGGAAAATACCTGGAATGCAGTAGACGAATTAATGGTGGCGCTCCTCAGGTACTCCTGTGATGCTGTGGACAAAATGAACAGATCACCAAAACAACAATCCTCCCAGCCGATCTAGGAACAATCCTAGACCCAGAAGATCACTCTTCTGCTCCCGTGCCCAGAATCCGAGAACGGTGAAACTCCCTTCCAAAACTCTTCGTATCCTTCAATCCATTTGTTGGCCAAAATGTAGAATTTTTTCTTCTCCCAACCGTCCCCTTCCTCCTTCACATCCTCCCCCTTATATCCATCTCTCCACCGCCTTCAACTCCTGTAGATATTATCATATTTATGAGGGTCTGCAACCATTTAAGGAGATATGATCTTCATTTAAGGAGACATTTAATGTTGAGATAAGGTTTTGGGATAAAGTGCATCAAATATCCTCGTTGAGTCCTCATCCAGTTACGTATATGTGATGACTTTATGGAAAGCTCAATTTCTATTATGTTTGTTTAATAACTTAATTAATTTGGCTTAATTAAAATATTTTATTTATGAATTAGGAATGGGTGTGATGACTTTATGCTGGTTTATAAATTAATTAATTTTCCTTAATTAATTTATATTATTATTTTATTGGTTCATCCACATATAATTTTAACGATTATCCTACTTATCAATTAGGTATGGGTCATTACATACTTCCTCCCTTCAGAAAACTTCGTCCCGAAGTTAGGGCTTCATATACTCATAGATAATTATTTTTTTAGAGATTAGGGCACAAGTGAGAAGGTTTGTATTTTTAAGATTGAATTTCGTTTGAATATGCATGTTTCTTTTTCTTTGTAATTTATTTGTTACTTCACATCTCAACCGCCTCTGTAGACTATTCTAAAATCATCCTGTCCTTCCTAATCTCTTCCATTCCCTTCTTATCCGTCCTCTACAGGAATATGACATGGCATCAGTTTTACTGATCCATTCATATACCTTAAGGATATCAACGTTGATCATATCGACCTGATATGCTTGTAGGCATCCGGCAGTCATCATCAGACGTCTAGGGGAGCGTGACTCGCACAGTCCTCCCATGACTCTAGGTATTGGAGGATAAACAGTGGGCAACACCTCCACCCCTCCCAGTAGAACTAGGGTCAACACCCTATCATGGAATCACATGGAGTCTCAACGTTCTGGGGATTCTGTCATCACGTCTATTGTTTCGGTAACCTGTGTTCTGCGAAGTAATCACTGGTACACAATCTGCAATGTAAACACTCGTATACATATTACAGCATATGCATCTATATTGTTCATAACCAATTGTTACCCATATAACAACCTTTACATATTCAAAATACTTTGATATTTATGATATTAATCCTAGAACTTATATATAAAAAAAAAATTTGTTTACATAGGTATCAAGATGTCCAATAAAATTTCTCATTTCAGACATTGCTTCTGTTTAGTTCATACATGTTCTATTTATGATGCATTGCTTTACTCCTTTCAATCTGTATACCACTATGTTTCACTTTTCATATTCAAAATGTAGTTATTCTTCTATTTCCTTTCTTTTGAAATGTAAATGAAATTCATCAACAGATAGTTTCATCTATAATATTTAATCTATGATTTCATATTCTTGCAATGTTAATTTAAATGACATCTCGCACATCGGTGTCCATGCACCAGTAAATTCTAAACCAACAGCATATATCTTATATCAGTAAAGTGAAGTAGCATTCTATCTTTATGGGTATCCATGTACCAGTAAAGTAAAACTCATCTTTACATAGCATTTCAAAATTTCAAGTGTCAAAATAGAGTAGTCATATACATAAAAGTTTTCAGTTCTCAAAATTTAGCATAAGCTGGGGTAATTCTGGCAAAAAGTCTTAGCATCCTCCCAAGTCGTTGATCCAGGACTATACTTGTCCCACTGGACTTTCACTTGGTCTATCCGGCGGTTCTTGAGCTGTCGAACCCTACGTTCCAGAATACGTAATGGTTCAACCGTTAGGGTTCCCTCGTCCAATACCTGCAGTTCCTTCCATTGAAGGTCATGAGATTCATCAGCAATATAATGTCGCAAGGCAAATACATGAAATACATTATGAATTTTGTGCAAGTGGGGTGGCAGTGCAAGACGATAAGCCACTGGTCCAACTTTTTCCAGGATTTCAAACGGTCCTATAAACCGGGGGGATAATTTTGTCCCCCTCCCAAACCGAATGGTGCTCTTATTAGGTCTGATGCGGATGAAAACCTGATCTCCTACCACATAGCTTCTATTTGTCCTGTGAGTGTCCGCATAACTTTTTTGTCTATCCTGAGCCTCTTTTAACCGTTGTCTAATCAGTTTTACCTGATCCTCCATCTCTTGGATCAAGTCTGGTCCGACGATTATCCGATCTTCTAACCTGTCCCAACTCAACGGTGTTCTGCAAGGTCTTCCGTATAATGCTTCAAATGGCGGCATCCCAATTGAACTATGATAGCTATTGTTGTAATCAAATTCTACCAAGGGTAAGTACTTTTCCCAACGTGACTGTTGGTCCATAACATACATCCGTAGCATATCCTCGAGTACTTGATTTACCCTTTCTGTCTGTCCATCGGTCTCCGAATGATATGCTGTACTCAAATTTCACTGAGTTGCCAAGGGCGACTCCATACAATTCCAGAACCTTAATGTGAATCGAGGATCTCTATCGGATATAATTTTCTTAAGTACTCCATGTAATCTGATGATTTCATTTATGAATACCCGAGATACATCAGCTACTTCATATGTATCTCTTACTGTGATGAAATGGGCGCTTTTTGTTAATCTATTGACCACAACCAGAATGGCATTATGCTTTTGTTGCGTAAGAGGTAGCCCAACGATAAAATCCATAGAAATTATCTCCCATTTGGTCATAGGGATGTCATGAGGTTGTAAGAGACCTGTCGGGTGACGGTGATCAGCTTTTACCTGTTGACATTCAAGGCACCTAGCAACAAATTGGACAATGTCCTTTTTCATGCCTGACCAGAAGAAGAGTCTCTTAGTGTCAGCATACATCTTCTTTACCCCAGGATGTGCGCAATATACTGCTCGGTGTGCTTCCTTAATGATGGTGTTTCGGAGATCTCCACTGTCTGGTATATACATCCTTCCGTGAAATCGTAGAATTTCGTCTTCCTCCAACTCATACCCTTCAAACTTAGGTTCCTTCGAATGGTTACTTTCGAGCGCTGACCTTACTTTTAAGTACCAACTATCTCTTACGAGATGTTCAAGCACTTGATTTCTTAAGTTCACCCGAAGAGGTATGAGGGAGAAGATTCGAGGTCTTCCACTTAATGCATCCGCTACCACATTCTCCTTCCCTTTTATATATGAAATTGCAAAATCATATTCGCTTAGGAGTTCACTCCATCGTCTTTGTCTTGCATTCAAATCTCTCTGGGTGAATAAATACTGCAAACTTTGGTGGTCACTTTTAAGCACAAGGTTTCTCCCCACCAAGTAATGTCTCCACATCTTTAAAGCTAAGACCACCGCGGCTAACTCCAAATCATGCGTAGCATAAAGTTCTTCATGTGTTTTTAATTTTCTCGAAGCGTATGCTATTACGCCTCCTTCCTGCATTAAAACTGCACCTAACCCTTGCTTAGATGCATTGGTACATACAATAAAATCTTTATCCATATCCGGCACTCGCAAAATCGGTGCACTAGTCAATAATCGCTTAAGCTCAGAAAAAGCTTTATCACATTCCTCAGTCCATTCATACTTAACACCCTTGCGCTGAAGGTTTGTGATTGGTTTTGCAATTTTGGAGAATCCCTCCACAAAACTTCGGTAGTAACCTACTAAACCCATAAAACTACGCACTTCCTGTGCATTCTTAGGTATCGGCCACTCCCTGATTGTATTTACCTTTTCAGGATCTACAGAGATTCCTTCGCCTGATATGATATGACCTAAGTAATGGATTTCCTTCTGGAAGAAAGCGCATTTGGATAATTTTCCATATAACTTGTGCTCTCTGAGACAAGATAACACTATCCGAAGATGCTCTTCGTGCTCCTTCTCATTCTTAGAGTAAATGAGAATATCGTCTAGGAAAACTTGTACAAATTTGTCGAGATATTTGCGGAGAACGCTATTCATAAGGTTCATGAAAACTGCAGGTGCATTGGTCAACCCAAATGGCACCACGTTAAATTCATAATGCCCGAAGCGAGTTCGGAATGCAGTCTTAGAAACATCGCTCTCGCTAATCCTGAGTTGATGATAACCCGATCGCAGATCGATCTTTGAAAATACTGTAGCTCCTTTCATTTGATCAAAAAGGTCGTCAATGCGAGGCATTGGATACCTATTATTTACCGTGGCCCGGTTCAAATCTCGATAGTCCACACATAGTCGCAATGAACCATCTTTCTTCTTGACAAAGATTACAGGAGCACCCCATGGTGAAACACTGGGTCGAATGTGCCCTACATCTAACAGTTCTTTCAGCTGTATTTGCAGTTCTTGAAGTTCCGGGGTAGTCATTCGGTAAGGAGTTTTAGATATAGGTTCCGTACCAGGTTTCAATTCAATGGTGAGATCTAGCTCCCTCCGAGGAGGCAGTCCAGGTAATTCCCTTGGAAAAACATCTGGAAATTCTGATAGAATCGGATATTGATCTAAGGAAGGCCCTTTTTCTTTTCTTACCTCTTGAACGGCATATACTTGACAACCCTTTCTTAAGCACCGTTTCATTTGCATGGTCGAGATGAAACGCAAAGATACTTTTCTCTTAATACCTTGAATTTGGATTGTCTCTCCCACATCATTTAAGCAAAGTATTGTTTTCCCAGAACAATCTACCCATGCTCGATGAGACTCTAACCAATTCATTCCTATCACCAAGTCGTAAGTTCCTAGGGTCGTGACATACTTTTAGTTCGGTCAAACAGACTCCTAGATCAACTTTGCAATCTTCCACACTTAATTCTACCGATTGAAGGACCTCTGAAGCCATTTCTACCTGTCTAAAATCGTCCTGTTTGCAGGCTGCCAACCCACATTTATTTAATGCATAAGAATAAATAAAACTATCAGTAGCTCCAGTGTCAAATAAGATTTTGAGTTTTATCCCATTGATTGTACCTGAAGATTCCACTACAGTAAATTGATGTGCTGCTTGGTTGTTGTTGACGACAGCATGGATTCTATGATTGCTTTGGGCATCGGATGATGGTTCTTTTCCTGTTCGCTGAGAGTTCTCCGGACAATCCCATCGAAGATGAGGTCCTCCACATCCCCAACAGTCCACTCGGGTTGGGCCTTTTTCGCTTGACTGAGAAATCCCCGACCAAGAAATCTGTCCCCTGGTGTTGCTTCCTCTCCCATTCCTTCCTCGATTACCAGTTCCTCGAGACCTCCACGCACTGACGTTTGAGGCCCTGGAAGCTATTGCGTTTATGGTCCTGGGAGCTCCTGCCTCCGCTCTTCTTGGGGTAAACCTGTTACCATAAGGAGGTGGTCTCGAGTTATTTCCTCGGAAGAAATTTCGAGGAGTCTTTCCTGTAAATGCCTGCGGTATTGATTCAGCTGGCCTGAAGTCCCTTTTAATCCTCAGATGTTCTTCTGCATAACGAGCACATTCAATTGCCTCTGCCACCGTCGGTGGCTTCCACATTCTTACCATGGCTCTGATCCGAGGATTTAACCCAAATACGAAACGCTCGGCCTGGCGTTCATCCGTGTCTAGATAAGGAACATATTTAGCAAGTTCCATAAATTTTATCTCGTATTCTTCCACGGTCTTACCCCCTTGGGTTAGAGTATGGAAGGCTCCAGCTTGCTGCTCTTGAAAGAAAGGCGGTAAGTATTTCGCACGGAATCGGTCCACAAACAACTCCCAAGGAACGGTATCTGAAGTGAGATGCAGCTGTTTTTCCATATTCCCCCACCAAATCAGAGCATTCTCTTTGAGTTGGAATACAGCGATCTTTGTTTTAGACGTTGAAGAATATTCTCTTAATGCGAAGCACCTGATCATCCCTTCCAACCATGCTTCGGCATGTTCTCCAGCTCGTCCTCCAGAGAATTCCGAGAGTTTAATCTTTTGCAGTTCCCATGAAATATCTTCTTTGTGAGGTTTGTCATCAAAATCCTTCGGCCTTTCGGAATGTCTTTCTTCTGACTGACGTCGCTCCTCCTTGTTCGTGGTCGACTGCGACCCTTTCAAAGTTTCCATAATGGCCTCTAAAGAGCTCATCACAGTAGTGAGATCGGGTAGAGCAACAGGTGCCGACGACGATCTTGATGGTGGTGAAGGTGGAGGTGGCGGCACTGCATTTCGCTGGCGCTGCCGCCTTTGATACGTGTTCAACATGGTAAAAAAAAAAATTTCTTCCTGAAATACATAAATAAATTCATGAGGAGTGGATAAATTTTCAGACTGACAAAATATAATTTACGTAAGATTAGAGCTGGCATACGGGTATAGTTCTTTTTCTATTTTACCTGCAAGCAGGTCTTACTGGTACCGAGGTCAAGGAGGGTGGCAACGCGACCTCCTTGTCCTATGCAGGGTAATGTATGCTTACTAAATCTAGAGTGGAATGCAAGGTTTTTCATCGATCAAAGTGTTAGTTTATAAACTTGTCTAGAATGTTTTATTCCCTGATGCAGTGATAGAAGGGATTTAATGATTTCAGCTATTTTAAGACTAAAAACTGATACTGGAATATTAATTTCCTTCACCCTTGACTCTCCCTATTTGCGTAACAAAATAGATGATTTTTTATTTTTATTTTTTAATATCAACTCTAACTTAAAATTAAAAATAGTGTTAATCCATTGTATATATATATATATATATATATTTTATTTCCGTATGGTTTTTTAATATACATATATATAACCGTAACCATAACAATTTATTTATTTTTATTTATTTATTTATTTATTTATTTTAATTATATATATATATAACCATAACCATAACATTACAAAATTTAATTAAATATATAACTGTAACCATAACATTACAAAATTTAATTAAATTATATATATATATATATATATAACCGTAACCATAACATTACATTTTAATTTATATTTAAAAATAATTATTGAGACCCGGTTACAATCCCGATCGTATGGTCTGTAAACATACATAACCATAGCATTACATTTTAATTTATATTTAAAAATACCATTATCGAGACCCGATTACAATCCCGATCGTATGGGCTGTAAATATATATAACCATAGCATTACATTTTAATTTATATTTAAAAATACAATTATCGAGGCCCGGTTACAGTCCCGATCGTATCTACCAACGAATTTTTGTTTAATCGACTAAAGGCATAAGCCACGGCAGAATTTGTGCATTTGAACCCTAACGAATATGCATTTTAAAACAACATGAGATATATATATATATATATTAGAACCTTACGATTATTGTTTTTCATATATTTGACAAGTTTAATAAACGACACAAAATCCCGCCTATTTCAACCTGCTATCAGAACTTACCATAATGTTTTCATGTAAGCCATTGTTAAATACCCTTTTCAAAACTTTGATGATTATGAATTATATAATGTGCCAATGACTCACATATGCCAACGATCCATATGGAATTTAAATCCCAATGAACCTTAATCCAGCGGGAGATGACACCTCTGTGCATGCGTTTGCTTCGGTGCCAGAATCTCCCATACGTATGATAGCCACGAGTGTAGTCGGTGATCAGCTAGTGTAGTCGGTCACCAGCTATCGAGTCCTTACAGCGGTATGACTTATAAGGATTGTATGCACACAGCAATACATTTTCCACTTAATCAAATGATCTCCTGGACTGCACTAAGTAACAATAGCTCACTAATCGTATATGAAGGGGGATCCCTTGGGGTAGTGAGGACGAGGCTGAACCACTGCCACCAGAACAGCATACAAGGTCGTCCTGGAAACAGAGAACACCAAGATTTTGTAAACTGCATGCAAACATAAATGTTTCCTAAGACTAGCATTTCTGACAATTACAGTCAAGTTCATTTTCAAGAGTCTTCAGAGAAAAAGCTTCTCCAAGAAGGTATGCATCAATTGTTCTTCCCAAAAGATGAAGATATTGTTCGGCCATCTGCAGATGACAAGATTCCAAATTTTTTTTTTCTTTTGGAGGAAAGAGTTTCCTACAAGTCGAGCAACTTCAAAAGTCAGAGTTAACGCTAGACAGGATTCTGAAATTATGCATTTTGTACATGTTACAGCTGAAATGGCTCCCATAGCAAAGGTCGGTGGGTTAGGTGATGTTGTTACAGGTCTTGGAAGAGCTTGTCTAAAACAAAGGACACAGAATGAAGTATGTAATGAAAGTCGAGGCGGCTCAGCGTGTAAATGATGCCGAGATTGCCTCCACTTGGGCTATAGAGCAACATGCTTTGACTTCCTAACAACAAAGTCGCCCTATAGTACGGACTATATATATATATATATATATATTTTTTTTTTTATACCATATTTGTTTTTTTTTCTAGTAGAATTTATAACACCATCATTTATGATAAGTTTTCCTTCTTACCACTTGCATCACATACTCATTATGTGCACAAGTTTACCATACCGCTTTCTTTGATTTTGTAACGTTTCCACCCTTCTGATATGGATAGCTCTTCGGGTCAAGCTAACATGTTAGGCCCTATTGTGTTAATATTCTTTCCTGTCGCGTGAAATTGAAAATTTTAATGTATTGATCTCAGAATTCATACAAATACAATCACATCAAAGTATTGCATCAAACTGTATTTAAGATGGGTCTTGGTCTAACTGGCTCAGTGGGAAGTACGTGTGGTTTGTTAGTATTCTACAAGTACAGATATACTGTTCGATAATAAACAAAGAGCATTCAACTAACAAAAAAAATATGAGTTAAATCTATTAGTTATTCAAACACAGGTCCTTCAGTTTTCTTTGTCAATCCAGTTGTGTTAGAGGTAGCTAGATAGCTTATTTCTGTACCTTATCCCAACTTGCTTGTTACATACCCTTTTTATGCAGATATATGGTACACTTGTTTACAACTCCCATTTCAACCAATCATATTTTAGTATGGTTTTTAGCCATCTTCTTGGTATTACTATGGGTTGACTGTCTGCTGTGGCCCCATGTCTGTATCATTTTCTCAAGACATTCTCCCTACGTTTTGCTGCTACTATGCAAAAACTTTATGCTATAGTTCCACCAGTTTGATGCTGTTATTTGAATAATGTGAAGCTTAAAATAGTTCCTTTCATTTCTGTTGGGCTATGTCGGTTGCTATAACTGTATTTCATTAAATTGGTGGTATGGATTGTTGCAGAAATTGCAGGGCTGTATTTCATTAAATTGGTGGTATGGATTGCTGCAGAAATTGCAGGGCTTATTAGGTCGAAAAGGGTTTGAAACTACCCTCTGATACCAAATGTAATAACCTTGATGTTAGATTTCTAAATTCTTCACTTAGTTTCAGAGAATTTCAGAGTTAAGACTTAGCTAAATCAATTAATAGAGAATCACTGTTGTTTCTAAAGATTATTCCAAGTTTTTGTAATTTAATTAAGACAACAGTTACAAACTATCATTTATCCCCTAAATACAGTTTAAGAGATCATTTTCATGCATATATCTAAGCATATATAAACAGAAATCAATAGAAATACGATTTCATGCAGTTCAGGAATGAAATTTCAATTTTAGCTACATGGGAAATACCTGGAATGCAGTAGACGAATTAATGGTGGCGCTCCTCAGGTACTCCTATGATGCTGTGGACAGAATGAACAGATCACCAAAACAACAATCCTCCCAGCCGATCTAGGAACACTCCTAGACCCGGAAGATCACTCTTCTGCCCCCGTGCCCAGAATCCCAAAACGGTGAAACTCCCTTCCAGAACTCTTCGTATCCTTCAATCCATTTGTTGGCCAGAATGTAGAATTTTTTCTTCTCCTAACCGTCCCCTTCCTCCTTCACATCCTCCCCCTTATATCCATCTCTCCACTGCCTTCAACTCCTGTAGATATTATCATATTTATGAGGGTCTGCAACCATTTAAGGAGATATGATCTTCATTTAAGGAGACATTTAATGTTGAGATAAGGTTTTGGGATAAAGTGCATCAAATATCCTCGTTGAGTCCTCATCCAGTTACGTATATGTGATGACTTTATGGAAAGCTCAATTTGTATTATGTTTGTTTAATAACTTAATTAATTTGGCTTAATTAAATTATTTTATTTATAAATTAGGAATGGTTGTGATGACTTTATGCTTGTTTATAAATTAATTAATTTGCCTTAATTAATTTATATTATTATTTTATTGGTTCATCCACATTTAATTTTAACGGTTATCCTACTTATCAATTAGGTATGGGTCATTACAATAGATGTAACTATTTTGGCTACTTCTTCCATGGACATAGGTTCTTGGCCAACAGGTGAAGCTTCAAGGTCTTCTCCCCTACTTCTAGTTCTATTAGGGTATTTTCTTCTCTTAGGTGGATCATACACTTGAGTTGTATTCCTAAAGCCCTCATGTTACTTTCTGTATCTTCGGCATAACTAAACATGGCATCTAGGTCAACTAAATTCCTCTCTATTAAGTGAAGCATAGATTAAACTTCAAATGCATCTACATATGTTACCAACTTACCATGGCAGCTAGCTCAAAAGGCTTAACGATCTCAAGAATCCTATGATAGAGCTTGTAAATTTTGCTAGTAAATTTAGGGACTCTCTCACAATTATGTCTTTTGAGGGCATTTAACTTTGTCAAATAATATATGTTATATTTCTTAATCCCTCATCCTTTTCTAAGAACTTATCATAAAATTGACCCAAATATCTAACAAAGTCATTAGGAAAGTTCCTAAACCACTTCCTAGTTTTTCTGTCTAAGGAAAAGGTTAACATTCTACAGTAGAGAAGGCATCATCCTTTACAACAGATAAGTTATCAATGCAACCTCGAAATGAAGACAGGTTGTATTTAACAAAATACCATTTTTTTCATTGAATCTGGGCATGAATTTGAAGTAACCATTACACATATCCCTTAACTTCTTTGTTGGGGGGTGGGACTAAAAGTTTCAATATTTTCCTACTATTCATATATTAGGGGGATTGGGACCATCCATTGAGATCTGAATCGAAGGATGGTTTGGTTTGTCAACAACAAGTTGGGTTACATAATTGTAATATCCCTAATTTCTTAATCTACTTAGGAGGAATCACCATTTTGATTAATTTTGGCCTTGGTAGCAATTTTTGGAATTTTGACTTAGGATAAGGGAAAATATAAGATTTTTGGTGCGTTGTGGGGACCACATACCAAGGGAATACACACCCCCTTAGGAAACACACACTCATGGAGAGAGAAAGAAGAGGAGGGAAGTGTACTAGTGGAGAACGGGACCCACAAGGAGAGAAGGAAGGAAGCAAGCATAAATAGGAGGTGAGGCCTATCATTTGGGGCCTTTTGACAATTTGACAACTCAAGCACAGTTTCCTTGCGCTGCTTAGCCAAGTCAACATCGTTTTGTTTATCACAATTGAGTTTCGAGCGAAATTTCCCACTCATCCTTTGGTGAATCACGAGTGTCACCCTAGGGGAGACCTTCGGGGCATCTTGGAACTATTCCAAAGTCATTTCTAGAAGCATTCAGCCAATGCTGTGTGTGGCCAAGGCCCAAGATGCAGTTGAGAAATTCACACCACTTGAGAGAGGCAGTTACAGTGCAGGTTGACTTATGGGAATTTCATAGGTGTTTAATCTTGATTTTTGCTGGAGAATTGTGGAGGTTTGCAGTGTTCGGCTTGAGGAATTTATTCTGGCCGAATTTGTTTCTTTTTGGGGTTGCGCAAGGGCTCACTGGCAGATTTGCGCAGAGATTGAGGGACATGAGGCATTGGGAAATTAAGGGTTGGAGGTGCAAGGGAATTTGAGGGAGAAATTGGCAGGAGAGATTGAGGAGAGTTGTGCAATTTTTGGAGAGCATTCCCTAGTTATTCTCTGTAGTGTGTACAGGTGAAGGAATTGAGCCATACGCAACCTTTGTGGGTTTTCCGAGGTGTTGAGTGGAGGTTAATTCCTTTCTTAGTTTTGTTGAGCTAATGGAGGAGAGGCACCAGCTACAATTTTAGGATTTTATGAGCGTAATTGGGGGCTAAAATTCCATTTCTTACCAGTAAGCAGTGGCAACAATTTTCTAGGCCAACGCAGAGGTTTTTTGGACACTGGGGCATGAAATTACAACTTGGGTTATGCTTTGCTTGTTATAGAAATCCCAAGTTCCGCTTTTCTTACTCATATGTACTCCTATTGGCTCATAATTAATAAAATGACTCTTAATTTGGTGCATGTTCCTCTTGTGCCTTAAATTTTTGTGCATGTGTTGAATTTTCAGATTGTTTGCTGTTACATGTTCTATTAAACACTTAATAATTCCAATTAGGAATATTAAAGTGGTATCAAAGCATGTTCTTGGACTATGGGAGAAAGCAACAGAAGATGCCACCCAAGTACCAGGGCATTGTATTTTAGAGGTCGAGGCATGGGTAGAGGAAGAGGACATGGTAGAGAAGGAGGGATTGACCCCTTTTCACACTATGAGCTTGACAACGCTAGAGAACGCATAGAGGGCCAAGAGGCTGATGAGAAGCCAAGAGAAGGGAGCCAAAACCAGGTTATGGATGAGCTATTAAGGGTGAACAAACAGATTTTGAGGTAGGGCTAGCTAATGATGGACAAGATGCAACATATGATGGGCCTGCAAGTGCATAACCAGTAGGGATATGACCACAATGGAGAAGGGGGTTCCAGAGCAAGAGGTTGAAGCCACACACATAAGCATGCATTTTAGCAGCCTTATGCTCCCGTGCGTGGCCAAGCTAGCTGTCCCACCATGCCATAGTTCATGGATGAGCCGGAAAGAGAGAGGGAACTAGATCATGTTGCAAATTTGGTGAACACTATGGAGGTGGGGATTGACGATTATGAGGAGCTAGACCCCAAGATTCAGAGAGTCATGTCCTTTCGGGAATTTACACACCTCAAGGAGAGGTGCAAGACTGGAGCTAGAACATTTGGTCGAGGGGGACAACAGAGCCTGGAAGTGCAGAAGGTAGCAGGGAAGGTCACACTTCCCAATTATGATGGGTCAGCTAAGAGTTCAGCTAGGGCATGGGTTCAGAAGCTGGACACTTGTCTCCATCTGAACCCCATGTGGGAGACTGATGCCATCCAATTTTCCACCTTGCATTTGGAGGGAGATGTGCAGGAGTGGTGGTACCAAGGCCTTATTACACGTGGGCATATACACATCACCTCTTACACGAAGTTCACTAAGAGGCTGATTAAGAGGTTTGACAGGAAGTACCCAAAACTACACTCCAGGGAGTTGGCGCATTTGAGGCAAACTGTAATATTCCGAAAGGGATATTTTTTCTAAAAATGCAGAAAAATACTGAGCGCCACAATTTGCCGTAAAATAAACATTCACTCAACAAAAGATTGCCATGTAAAATAAAAAGACATGAAACACTGCAATCCAATACCACATAGAATAGGAATAATCTCAACTTTTATTATAAATAATCATGAGGGTTACACATAGATCTGACCCAAAAAGAGCTGAGAAGTAAAACTGGTCACCAAGATAATCTGTTGCACTGCTACACTGCTGTGACCTCCAAAATTGAACTGCTGCACTCTCCCTCCAGCAACAACTACTACTGAACCCACTGAAGCACAAGTTGAAGATTCGGATGATCCTCACACCAATCCCTGAAGCACGGCGAAACTTCTGAATGAAGTTTCCTCAAGAGAGTTGGGTTTCCGTCCAACAATCATAAATCACCCGAGGGTTTCCGTCTTGGGGCTACGGCTGAAGTAGAGAACCACGTCCTCAAACCTGTCATACACAAGAAAATGATCTGATCCAACGATATCCCTCAATGGCCTCCTCCCTTTATTTTATAGAACTCTTGGAGCCTTCTAGAGCATTATTTCATTATTATTTTATTCATGGTGCACTTTTCCCTCTTATTAAAATATTCCTTTTTAATGCAGAAAAGAGTAAATTGGCTACCATGTCTCCCCTGGTCACTGAAACTCATGCCCAACTGTCCCATCATGGAGGTATCCTTGTCTCAGTTCCAATGAGCTATTACACTGAGGTGTTCTGTCATGTGTTCCTCCCAGAAAGCCACCGTGAGCATAATTAGCTGAGTTAAGCCCATAAATAACTCAAATTTCCGAAAGTTGTCGGAATGCACCGAAACGAAAGCCAAACTGCTCGGATGATGGAATATATCAAGCGAATGCCATCCGAACACATAGAAACTCCTCAAAACTCCTCCAAAAATCCCCTGGGCCCACTGATGCCACCAACCTGTACCTATGACCGGTCTGCTCCTAACTCTGGAAGTCAATCCTAGCCTTGTTATAGATGATACCAAAAAAGGGAATATTACAGACCTTTCGCCCCAAGATTTCTTGTCCTCAAGCAATCAAAATATGTGGGCCACTCTGTTGGCCCGACGCAACTGAGACCTAATGCCTGAATCCCATACAAACCTCTGGGTGCTGCTATGCACCTATGTCAAACCACTCGGAATAGACCCCTCAATGCCGGGATCCCAAACTGATCTCTCACTATACCAGTCAACAAACAATCCTCCCGGATCCCATTGCCACCATGGCCAATCATCGCCCAAGTCCCACGGCTCGGACTGCACTCTGCATCTGGCTATGACTGATGCTCTAAGAGGTGAAGACCACGACTCCTACTGCGCTGTATTTGTGACTATGTAAGTTGTCCCATCAACTGTGTACCAACTCATCACCTCTCTCCCCCAAGGTTCTTTGCAAATGAAGCAAAGTCCCTTCCTCCTCAACTCATTTCTGCTGCCTGACCCACCAAACTGGAGTAGCTCCTCCCTGGTCAACTATCTCCTGAAAAGCTCAATGTTCTGCTCAACCAACCCTTGGGCTAGCTCATAAGCAGCAGGTGAGACCAACTGCTCTCTCCTCCAAATGCTCAACAACCGGCTCTGCAACTCTCAGCCAATGATCTCACGGTCTCTCATACATGACGACAAGATGGACTGCATGTGTGCTATGACAGTGTCAGGATGATGTCTCCTAATGCTGAAGAAGCATTGGAACATCTGCAAGATCAAGTCATCACACTCAAGGTCAAACATGATGACATAAGTTTTGAATGTGGCCATACCCCATAAAATCTCAAGCTTCTTCCCGAAGGTAGAGCCTGTGCTGTTGTCCAAATCCTGAAAATTCTCTACAATCAATCTCATAATCCTCCTCATAACATCATCATTGTATGGAGCTATAGGTGCGGTCAACTTCATGATGTTACAGAGACAAGCTGCAACTGGAAGTGTGACCCCTTCACAAGGTTCCTCCAAGAATTTGGGCTGTATAAGAGCAAGCATAGCTGGTTTTAGAGCCCAAATCAACTTCTTCCCTTCTTCTTGGCTTATTTTGGACAAAAGTTCATTAAGTTCATCAAGTTTGGACAGAACTCTCCATGTCATCCTCATGTGTTTCAAATTTGTCCCAAGTGCAAGGATTTTGTGACCAATCCTCAATTATTCCTGCAAATCTTTTCGCTGTCCTTTTTGAAGGATGGCATAAATGCCTCTTAAAAAGGGTCTGCTGTTTGGTTTTGTTTTCTGATCTTCTGATGCATGGTGGTTTAAGGAACCAACTTCTATTTTCATTTTCATCAATCTATTTAGGAATCCCTCCATGATTCAACCAATGACGTGGTCACTGTTTTCCTGAGTTTGAGTTTTTATAGTGATGTAGGTGTAGTTTGTTTGTCAAATCGTCCAAATCCATACTATTGTAGGTGAAATATTTTATTGGTGCTATTCGCCAACACACAGTGACATTTACAGGAAGTATTCAGCCCTAACCAACAACTGATATCTATATTTTTAAGCTCAAATTTTTTATTTTTTTTTACAGCAATGGACAAAACTTCATAACCAAGACACAGTGACCTTTCTTAATGATATTCAGAAATGTATACTCAGGAAATATAGAATGGAACCTGGTTTATATATCTTCCACAATGCTGCAGTAGTCAACCATTTGAACAGGAGTATTTCTCAAGGAGTGGCCTCTTCATTCCTATGAAATGCATACTCTGCTACAACCATAGTGATAGCAGTCTTCTACAGCAATGCATCAATCTTCAAACTCGGCAGTTTGGTCCACGCTTATTTCCAACACACACCCTCTCTGTACCGTCCCATGTCTAGCAACAGAGATAAATCGACTGTTCCATAAGGCTAAAATCGTTGTAGGCTTCAGCCCCTATAGTTTCTGCCGCTCTCCAAAGTTAGTTCACGGCATTCATAAAAGATGTGACTCCCTTCAAAGAAAAATTTACGGCTCCACTTAATAATATTATCACGGGATTTTAATTTAAACCAAGGCTCCTCTAAAAAAAATTACGAACTTCACCACGTATGTGAGTGGGCCCCTTCTGATATTAGGATTTATAAAATTTAATCCTTGGCCCTACAGAAATATGCCAGCAAAATTCCACGGCAATCTGGGCTGTCTATTAGAACTGAACAAGGTAACTATGGACCCCAATCTGGCGTTATCAGACTCCGCTCTCGGCAATAGACCGATAACAATTCGATGTGGATTTCAAATCACTGTTGATGAATCAGCTTCCATACTAATCAGTGCAATGCAGTGGCCAAGTAATTCGATCTTCAAAGAAGTTCACGACCCTGGCAAATATATCAATAATTTTGGCTTCTTCTCAGCTCTTTTAAAACCCGAATCCTGTCAAACAAATATCGATGATGCTATTCTGTGGTTTAATCGACCTTGAAACAAAATTAAATCAACACATAGATCAAATCTGTCCATGGAATTCGGCCCCAATTTTAACTCCGTGTGCTCTCGGCCCTTCAAAATTGACAAATGCATCGCATTTTCTTGTCACCAGCATACATTTCTGGTCATATTCGAACAGGCTGATTCATACAAGGAAAATATTGCCTAAATTCAACTGCTTTTACATAGTTCGATTGCGGCTTTGACTCTCGGCCACCATTGCTCATGCATGACATCTAATTGGCTTTTATCATTGGTGATAAACGTTTGTCTTGCTACAGGAATGGTGGCCCTAGCTCGGTCTTCAGAAACTCATGCTCAGTCGATCCAGCCTTTGCGCTACAATCAACAAGAAATATGTCCTCCATAACTGAAAGTCGACCATCCCGACCACTTAAACGCTCAGGATATTTCTGTGGGCCATACCAGATGTAAAACTCGATTTCTGGGGTTGAATAACTCGACTCTTGCTCTCTGAAAATACCTTTTTAAGTTTGGCTACCAAATCTGGGCTTGACCTCTAACTTTTGCATGCTTTCCTGCTTAAGAATTTCACCGAGAACGAACAACTGAAGTCGGCCTCTAAATATTCCTTCGTGGCACGGATGATGGGCTTTAGATTTGGTAATTCGTCTCAGCAACTTTGGGCTTCAGTCGTGTAATAAGCCCGAGGTTCAAATTATTTGGCCGACGTCAACTTGGCCCACCAAAATAATTTGCACCAACAAATGTGGCCCGATTTTAACCTTTGGCCCTTCTAATAATCTTGCGCTACTTAACAATTGCGTATCACCCAACCAGATGTCGCCTTTTTAAACCTCCGCATGCAAACTCGATCTCTTCTTACATTAATCATTGTCTTTGCCCTTTGTTAAATCTGTAGCGGAAGAACGGGCCATGCAGTGTGGATCAACTCACAATTTGAGGCCCTCACTGCTCACGCGTTCCTGGCCTTAATACAGTTCTGCCACCACGAATCAAAATATTCGGCCTGTGATAATTAATGCTCTCAACATGTATTGAAGATAAGAATCGGCCTTTCAATAATAGTTCATAACATTTAAGAGAATTCGTGGAACTTCATTCCACTGTAAGACTGAGATTTTCGGTTTTTTCTGAAAATATTTGGCTGTTCCAGCAACCCTTCTAGCAATAATAGTTCTGACTGAAAACCCTGCAGGTTGATCCAAGATTGAAGCTCTGATACCACTGTAATATCCCGAAAGGGATATTTTTTCTAAAAATGCAGAAAAATAGTGAACGCCACAATTTGCCATAAAATAAACATTCATTCAACAGAAGATTGCCATGTAAAATAAAAAGACATGAAACACTGCAATCCAATACCACATAGAATAGGAAGAATCTCAGCTTTTATTATAAATAATAATGAGGTTACACATAGATCTGACCCAAAAAGAGCTGAGAAATAAAACTGGTCACCAAGATAATCTGCTGCACTGCTACACTGCTGTGACCTCCAAAATCGAATTGCTGCACTCTCCCTCCGGCAACAGCTACTACTAAACCCACTGAAGCACAAGTTGAAGATCCGGATGATCCTCACACCAATCCCTGAAGCACGGCGAAAATTCTGAATGAAGTTTCCTCAAGAGAGTTGGGTTTCTGTCCAACACTCAAAAATCACCCAAGGGTTTCCGTCTTGGGGCTACGGCTGAAGTAGAGAACCACGTCCTCAAACCTCTCATACACAAGAAAATGATCTGATCCAACGATATCCCTCAATGGCCTCCTCCCTTTCTTTTATAGAACTCTTGGAGCCTTCTAGAGCATTATTTCATTATTATTTTATTCATGGTGCACTTTTCCCTCTTATTAAAATATTCCTTTTTAATGCAGAAAAGAGTAAATTGGCTACCATGTCTCCCCTGGTCACTGAAACTCATACCCAACTATCCCATCATGGAGATATCCTCGTCTCGGTTCCAATGAGCTATTACACTGAGGTGTTCTGTCATGTATTCCTCCTAGAAAGCCACCGTGAGCATAATTAGTTGAGTTAAGCCCATAAATAACTCAAATTTCCGAAAGTTGTCAGAATGCACCGGAACGAAAGCCAAACTACTCGGATGATGGAATATATCAAGCGAATGCCATCCGAACACATAGAAACTCCTCAAAACTCCTCCAAAAAGCCCCTGGGCCCGCTGATGCCACCAACCTGTACCTGTGACCGGTCTGCTCCTAACTCTGGAAGTCAATCCTAGCCCTGTCATAGATGATACCAAAAAAGGGAATATTACACAAACTGACAGCGTTGAGGTATACATATTAGAGTTCCAAAGATTGGTCATGATGGTTACAGATATTTTAGAGGCATGATTGATTATGTTGTTTGTTGAGGGGCTAGATAATCCACTACGCGGTTAGGTGATGGTTACAAGCCCGTGTCACTAATGGATGCCATCTCTAGGACCAAGGACATGATAGATGTAGTCCCTAAGACCAGGGATTCCATACCCACCAAACTCAATGTTTCCCTGGGGAACAGAGACCCCAAACGGCCACAGAGGGATCTTGGGCATGGTCAGCTTGATGATGAGACTAGGAGGGACTTCCGAAGGAGGAAGCTATGTTTCATGTGCCAGGAGCCATGGGAACCTGGTCACAAGTGCACAAGGGGCAAGGCCCACTACATTGAAGTGTACTCAAATAGTGAGTTGGAAGATGAGATTGAGCAGGAGGTAGACACAGTAGATGGAGGACCGCAGTCCATGGGAGGAGAACCACCACCATTACCTTAGGGAGGAGGCCCACTTCTACCCACTAGAGGGGTTATTGCTTCACTTCAGGGAGTTTTGAAGTATTTGACACAACGGATCGGGGCACAGTGTAGGGATGTGTGTCAGTGTTAGAAGACAGTGGGCTACCCACAATTTCATTGATGCCCAGATGGTGGAGTGGAGAGGCATACACACAAAGACCTTTGAGGGATTTTTAGTGTTGATAACAGGAGACAGGACAATGTAGTGCACAAGATATGTCCCCAGTCTTTCCTTGAATATGGGGAACTATTCTGTGGCTGATCATTTTTTTGTGTTTGATGTAACGGGCACCAATGTGGTGATGGGTGTCCAGTGGTTGTATTCCTTGAGACAGTTACTACTGACTGGAGAAAACTGGAGATGGAGTTTGTGGGACCAAATGGGAAGTTGGTTGTGTTGAGGGGTATGCACTCCTACCCATCGCAGACAGTATCATCCATCAAATGGAGTTCGACTTATAGCGTGGAGATATAGAGTGGGATGTGGAGCTTAGGATATCGGAGAGAGGGACTCAGACATGGCAGCCACACTCAAATATCCTAGCACTTTTGCAGAGACATCAAGTGATTTTTGGGGAGATTCCTCTAGGAAGGCCATAATATGGAGGGGTTGAGCACACGATTGAGTTGGAGGGTGTACATGCAGTGATTACTACTACTTACCGACATCCAAAGGCCTATAGGGATAAGATCGAGAGGGCCATCCAAGATTTGTTGGCATTGGGGCACATCAGGCCCAGTACTAGCCTTTTTGCTTCATCAGTGTGTAATATCCCCAAGGGGAAATAACCAGTAATAAACAGAAATACACCAAATAGATATAGAAAATATAAGGCTGGACCAGATCACTGAACAATTACACATAGTGTGCCATAAAGCTGAGCCATTTTATTAATCTGAAAGTACATAGAGAGGAGTACAAGAAAATCAGAGTAAGTGCACCTATCCTTGCCCTAGGCAAGTGGAGACCCTCTCAATCAAGAAATGGCTGCAACAAGGACAGCGTAATGAGCTGAAGACCTGGAAAATGGCTGATCTCAAACTGCAAACCCTCACCAATGGAAAACGCTATCTCTGCTAGTGACAGCGCAGAAACAGGTGAGGCACAAATCCCCAAAACCTCCAAACAGATGGATCAGCTACTGAACGCTGGAAAACGCTGTTGAGCCCCTCTCACCCAAGTATGCTCCTCAGATCAGCGTCCTACCTGGTGGATCTGCCTCCCGAATGCTCAGATCTGCTGGATCTGAAGCCTCCAACCCAGATCTGCGTCCTCCTAAGTCAGATCTGCTACTAACCCTTCAGACCTATACTGGATCTGACAATATCTCTTTAGATCTGCAGCCTCCAAGGCTGGATCAGATGTTATCTCTTCAGATCTATGCTGGATCTGACAATATCTCCTCAGATCTGCAATCTCCCAAGCTGGATCTAGTACTATACCTCCAGATCTGCACCATACAAAACCAGATCTGCAAGTATCTGCTCAGATCTACCCTCTCCAAGGCTGGATCTATCAATATGCCTTCAGATCTGCAACCTTCTCTTCAGAATTGGACAGCGTCCTCACTCCTAGGCTGATCAGCGTTCTTCCTTCCCGGACAAGTTGCCGGGGATTCCGGACCGTGCCCCCGGGAACAGCGTCCTCTACTCTCCCCCGGATGAATCGCCGTCCTCTCCCCGATGAAACAGCCACCCTTCCTCCTCCTCAACTGCAAATGACAGAGGGCTTTCCCGTATATGCACTGCCGTAACCGTCATACTCATATCGAAACCGAAAGGTGTACTCAGGACAAACCTTACTAGGGCTGGCACTCGAAGTCCCCCGAAGCTAAGGGTGAAACCAGAAATAACCTTACCAGGGCAGGCACTCGAAGTCCCCCGAGGCTAAGGGTGAGATCTCCGACCGGAGACACTCGTGCACTAAACAGTGTTGCAGACCGACTAAACAACCGGCGTGCTGAAGCAGACAGAAGTCTAGCTCTCAATAATAATATCAAATCATGGATGATCCAAATGAGGTGAGAACCTCTCCTTTTATAATGCCAAACTCCCTCCAAAACTTAACTGCGTCCTTACTCTCCTTTGACCTGCGCAGTTAACCTTGGGTCAGCCTGATGCCTTCCCATCATACTCATGTGGACCCCCAAGGCCCCCTCTCTAAGTTACAACGTCAATCAACTAGGAAAAGAACACTTTATTTATAAAGTGAGGTGACCCCTCTTATTTCTCACTTTATTTATTATTTCTAGCTAAAGCGGTAAAATAAAGCAAAAATGAAATATTCCAATTAGCAAGGCTAATTGGGAATATTACACAGTGGTACTGGTGAAGAAGAAGGATGGGACCCTTCGCATGTGTATTGACTACAGGGCGCTGAACGAGAAGACTATGAAGAACACATACCCACACATTGATGACCTGATGGATGAGCTTAGTGGGGACAAGTACTTCTCTAAGATAGACTTGCATTCGAGGTACCATAAGATTGTGAAAATTTATGAATATCTCAAACAGAAACCCTACTGTTAATTTTCAGATTTACTTCTCCTACTTACATTAAGTTATTAATGTGAAATATTCAGCATTAACATCGAAGTAAATACATTAATAGGCTACACATACAGATCTAAACTGAATACATGCACAATGACAAAGTGACACACAAGGATTTTCTAGACAACTCTCCCCGGAAAAACCCGATGCGAGAAAACCGGTCTTCTGGCTACTGGAGGGTTTTATTATTAAGTAGAATCGAAGTACAACAAATCTGGGCACCAAACTAGTTAACCCGACAGAGAAATAAATAATCTGTAGCTATACCTCTGTTTTGGAGGCAGAAAAACTGATTGATTCACACCCTCAAATGGGATTTACAGAACTCAGCCCTTTTCAATCTTCAGAAACCCCAGTGCTGCTCTGAAGCCCTCTACATCAGCCCTTGCGCTGCTCAAGAAGGGCCTGCGTCACCCCAGACTAGGTTATGCTTCCCCTGCGCTACCCTGGTTGGTCTTCTGCTGGCCTCCTATTGCCCCTGCGTTGCCCTTTCGAGGCCTGCGTAGCCCCTGAAGCCTCTATGCTGCCCTTGCTGGGTTGTAGCTACTCTGTGTAGTTGTTGCTCCCTCTACATTTCTCAGTTTGCTGCTTCTCTGCCCTTGTTGCACTCTTGGCCTGGGCTCAAACCATCCCTCTCGCCAATACTACCCCTCACTGCAGCTGAAACACTTCTGAAATTATTAGCAAACAACGCCCTAGAATTCTAGCTTAGTTTCAGTGCTCTGCCAATGTGTGTGTTTTCTCCAATTGACCCCAAGCCCTCTTCTTATACTTTTCTCGTTGAAACATCAACGGTCATGATCTAATCTTGAATCAACGGCTAAGATTAGAAGATGCTTGATCCGTGTGACTTAAGTCATTTTCATCACATGTTTAATTTAATTAACCTTAATCTTTTAATTCTCCTAAGTTAGACTTAGGGTCCTTAATTAAAAAGATGAATTAATTCAATATCTCTTAAACTGGATGGAATTTCTTAAATCACTTTCTGGGTCTTGGAGATCTCATGTACTCTAGTCGCTCCACAAAGTTTGGGAGCTAGAGAACATTCGATGCTACCCCAACACCACAAAATCTCAATAAAGATTCAAATGAGAGAGTAGGATATCTCAAATACTGCATTCAGGTGCCATTATAGGCACTTCGAGTTCCTGGTGATGCCCTTTGGGCTCACCAATGCACCTACCACATTTCTGTCTTGCATGAACCACGTGTTCCGCAAGCACCTGCGCAGGTTTGTTCTAGTCTTCTTCGACAACATACTCATTTACAACAGGACTTGGGAGGAGCACTGGCAGCACTTGGAGGATGTCTTGCACATCCTGGAGGGCAACAGTTTGTTGGATGGTGTTGTCATTAATGTCAACCCTGGGGACTGACTAGGTTTGAAATCGACTAAAACACCCGTCATTGATGTCAAATTGTAATGAACCCTTCTTATAGTTGTTGGATGGTTGAAAATCGAAGTCCTAGGGTTTGGGTTCCCTGAACTGAGGATGTACCACTGGCACCAATTGGAGGATGTCTTTCACATCCTGGAGGGCAGCAGTTTGTTGGATGGTGTTGTCATTGATGTCAACCCCGAGGATTGACTAGGTTTGACATCGACTGAAACACCCGTCATTGATGTCAAATTGTAATGAACCCTTCTTATAGTTGTTGGACTACATCAAGTTGGCAGCTACACTGTTGGATGGTTGAAAACCCAAGTCCTAGGGTTTGGGTTCCCTGAAATGAGGATGTACCTTGACATTGTCAAGGGTTTTTGAAGCGTCAAAATATTAAGTTTGACTTGGAGATCCATGTCACTGGATTCTCCTCATCGATTTTTTTCCGGTGGTATGTGGTACACCATGTAGTTCCTCCTAGTTTGAGAGATAATTGAAGTTGAAGTCTGAAACACCACTTTCTGGGCTAAAACCCCAAGGGGTAGTGACTTGACATATTTCTAATGGTTGTAGGCATCTAAATCAAGCAAGAAGGTTTCTCATTATATCTTATAGAAAAATAAGGGTACTCCATCATACTTTGAATAGTCAACCCCTTACCTAAACCTATTTCCTCATTATAAAAGGTACGTGGGCTTTGCTTAGGGCCCAAGTTGACATACTAATAATGGTAATTAATTAATTTAAACAATTTATAATTTTAAGCTCCTAAAATCCTCCAACATTTACCTCTTGAGAAGCTCTTTCCAAACCTATAAAACAAGGCCTAATCTATCTCCCAAAACAAAATTAACATTCTCTCATCTTACCTTGAAATTTCGGCCTACCTGAGAAGTCTCTCTGATTCTTGGCCTTCTGAAAGAAGAAACACAGAACAGCTTGTGGCCTCCTTGAAGAAAATACCTTCGGCCTTCTAGACAGAACAGCAAAAGGATTCTCTCCTACTGAAGGTATGTTGATATGTGTTTGATCTCTTGTGTTATCTCTAAACAGTCAACTGGTGGCCTGATCAAAGACCTTTCGGCCCTCTCTTAGGGTTTATTTCTATTGTTTTTCTTTCTATTGAGAACAGCTTGGGAAGAGAACTCTTTGCAAGGAAAGAATTAAGTGTGGTATCCTAGGATTCCATTTGCAAGGTCTCAAGGCACAATTGAGGTTAGGAATTAGGCCTTATAAGGTTTCTCTTGAACATTGATTATGGCATTCAACCTAGGGTTTCCACAGGTGTATTTTTCTAATACAGGATCTCGACCCTCAATGAGACACCTCTCTCTGTGGTAGCGAAGTGCATGTTATTCTCAATCTCCTAATTTCTGAATCATATGGATCTGTTGCATCTTCTAGGGCTGACCTGTGACTTTGTGAAACCGTGGCAATAATGTTTTGACATATAAATATCTCTATGACAGAGTGTAAACTGTGACATGTCTTGACACCATTGACTATGACTTGTAGTGTGCTAGTGGACATTCATCTGACTGTTCTCACAGTAGCAATAATTCTATTGTTGACACAGTGACTGGGTGTGTAAACAAGCGTTACAGTGACTTTAGTACATCGACATTTAATCTTGACTGTCCTAATAAAACAGTGACCTTTGATGAATAAACTCTTGTTGAATGTCCTAGGTTAAAATTTAGAACAATGACATTTTGGCACACAAGTTCGTTGATATAGTGACATACCTTATGTGATCTTACAAAGCAGTGAGATTGTGAGATTATGTTGAGCAACCTATGAGATAGTTGAGTCTTGGTGTATGATCTGATGTATGCAGTGAACTGATATATAGACTTCATGATATAATAATAGATATAACTCATTATTTGGCAGTGACAGTTGTGTAACTCAAAACTTTAGTCACTGTCCTAGTGTAATAGTGCAAACAATGACAAGACCTGACTATTGACTATGACATGGGCAATGACATTATAACAATGACATTGGCATCTTGTTAATAGCATGAGACTTATTGATAGAAGTAACAGCTAAGGTTATGGTATGCAATAGTGACTCATTTTGATGAATAGGGGAAATTGCCTTGATAAGTATTGTCATTGACTTTACAAACGAATGTGATATAACACTAACTCTGACTTAGTGACTTGATATAATTGACTTGACAAAACTGAGAATGTGACAATAGTAGACTTGAAATAGTGACTGACATAGAGACATGAGAATTGATTTGACACCTAGACATAATGTAATGTCCCTTCATAGATTTTTCCATATGCCTTAGGAAATCAGTTTTGACAATTTTGATTAAGGCTAACCCAAGGCATTTTTTGGTGGAAGGCATAGGAGAAATAATTTATTTGGCTGCTAGTGGAATATGGGACCCACATGAAATATGCACTAGAGGAAAAAGGAATTCAAATTCTCCAAGGAAAATCGAATTAGTGGAGGGACCCACAAGGAATGCATGGCCAGAAATTATAAAAGGAAGGAATGAAGGAGTCATTGGGGTCTTTTGTCTATTTGAGAAATCGAATTTCCCTAGTTGTTTAGCTGAGCCAATATTGTGTTGTTTAGCACAAGAGCTTCCCAAGGAGAGAAGCTCAACCTTTCTTCGGTGGACTTTGACTTCCACCCAAGGAAGGCTTTCCTTACCTTTGAGACTGGAGGAAACACTACCTACAGGTTCCACGCAATCCTGGGAGCCCAGGACGCAGTCTGAAGCCATCACTACGCAGAGGGAGGAGATATCTTGTTGTGGTGGAGCAAAGTTGTTGGAGAATTGACCGGAGGAGATACAAGAGTGATACTTGGCCATTTTCAGGAGTGTGGGAGAAGCAACAACCAGATAGAAGTAGCCCATACTGTAAATTTTTGTAGATGTTCTATGCTTGATGCAACTTTACTTTTTGTCTCCAATATCAGTCAGCAATCACATAAACAAGAAAGGAAAATGCTAATAGAACATACCAGTAGATCGACAGAAGACAAGCCAAAAATATATATGTGTGTTAGTGCGTTACGACAGTCAACAGGATGCTTCAACCAGCAAAGTCTCAATACGGTCAGCCAACCAGAAGTGTCACACAACCCTCTAGGAAAACAACATTAGTCAACCCAAAAGTCAACGAAAGTCAACGCTGTCACAGTCAATGGTCAACACAAACAGTAGCAACAGCAAAGTCAACGCAGCTCAGTCAAAGTCATCGGTCAACCTTGATTTCAGTGCCAAAAATGCGAACTAAGGTAATTGGAATTTTGATCAAGTTTTGGGTCAGTTTGACCAAGCGTTGACCAAAGTCAACGCTGGTCAAATCTGTGCTGAAAAACTCTAGGACAAAAAACAGAAATCTCTTTGTTGCGTTTCCCAGTGTGGATGAAGAAGAGCCTCCAAGGTGATCGAACCAATCAGATGATGAGAGAGAATGAGTGAGGA
This sequence comes from Pinus albicaulis, assembly GCA_034641835.2. Taxonomy (NCBI): domain Eukaryota; kingdom Viridiplantae; phylum Streptophyta; class Pinopsida; order Pinales; family Pinaceae; genus Pinus; species Pinus albicaulis. The sequence goes on from CM076576.1 coordinate 488,060,129, forward strand.
TGTGATGAGTGAAAATGTCCTCCAACGTTAACCAATTTATATACATCAATGAGGGTGTGTGACACAACTGCTGGGGCTCCAAACCTTGAGGCTGACCTACACATATTTTGAATAAATTCAAAATAAATGTTCTGCTCATCGGATCAAGATGATCTTTAGATCGATATTGCACCTCTCCGAAAGAGGAGTCCAATAAAAATATTGGCATCTTCATTGGAGCATCACAACATGGAGTTTGGACCTAGTTGTCCAAAATTAACACTCACTCTCAACTTGGGAGAACTCCATCCACCTGTGCAATCCAAACATCGTGCGTCATCCCGCCGTAACTTGCTTTGCTGGTTTCTTTATTTCAGAACAAAAGTGGGTCAGTGACAAAGACATCATTCTCGGCTGACAAATTCAGCCTAGAGGTCCGAAACCTCTATAGGACTCAAAGAGTCTCATACCAACCCAAAGTTGATTTATCTGACCCGAAGTCAGTTGGAGGTCTGAAACCTCACTTGGACTAAAGAGAGTCATATACTAACCCGAAGTTTAGTTTCACTGACCCGAAGTCCGTTCAAGGTCTGAAACCTCACTAGACTTGATCTCAGATCAAGTGGTTGGACACGTGCCATCCTAGATAGAGGGTATGGCAATCTCTGATGCGTCCATCAGTATTTTCTACTAGTCTCTAGCTTTTCCCACCTCACTGGCCAAATCAGAGGTACTTCCCATGAGCCCGGGACTCAATGGGTAGGATGCATATGGGGCACAAATCATGAGAGGTGAACCAATTCAATCATCATAACGGTGGGGCAGAGGCACATCAACAATGTTCGGCAAGCCTAGCCCTATGGTTGCTTATAGCTCCGAGAAGCTATCCCCAAAGCCCCCGAGAGCTCCCAGAGCTCATCGTCCAACAAGACCCTCAGGATAGGGTCGTTCCACGATTCCAAGATTCTCACGTAAGATTAGGAACATGACCTTCCTCAAGGGCATTGTGAGAATATCCGCAACCTTCTCATCAGTTCCTATATGATCGAGCCTTACGGCACCTCGCTGTACCATATCCCGGATAAAGTGGTACCAACCATCAACATTCTTGGATCGATCGTCGAACACGGGATTCTTTGACAAACGAATCCCCCTCTGGTTATCACAAAGGATAACATTGGCATCTAGCACATGCTCGAACAACTCACTGAAGAGCTTTCGCAACCAAGTGACTTCACAATAGGCCATACATGCTGCAATGTATTCGGCCTCAGCGGTGCTCAAGGCTACCGACTTCTGTTTCCTGCCCGAAGGAGATCTACATGTGAAGCAACATCCAGATGTGCTCTTGCGATCCACCACACTGTCAGCCCAATCGGCATCATTATATCCATGGAGTGCCATTCTCCCAGCAGTGTATCTACCCCCATGGTCTATTGTGCCCTAGAGATATATCAAGAGTTTCTTGGCACCAACCCAATGAAAATGATGAGGCTCAACCATATGTTGACTCAAAGTGTTCACTGCAAAACATACGTCCAGACGAGTGTTCACTAAGAATATCAGGGCCCCTACAAGTGACGATACTCAGTAGGATTTTCGAGCATGGGCCGAGCAGTGCTGCCACTCAACTTCTTAAAGTTGAGCTCCATCGGTGTCGACACAGACTTACAGTCCACCATTCCAAATCTTTCTAGAAGCTTCACATTATATTTTCCTTGAGAAAGATCTTGCAAGGTCTCTGCCAGACCTCCAGGCCTAGGAAGTAATGCATCAGTCCTAGGTCCTTCATCTCGAACTCAGCAGCGAGATCCCTCTTACACTGATGAATGAGAGGGTGAGCACCTGTCAGGAAGAGGTCGTCCACATACAGCACCAGAATGAGAGGCTTTTCTCTATCAACCTTGAAGTAAAAGTTTGGATCAGCATGACTACTAGTGTAGCCCAGCTTCATTAGGTAGCTATCTATCCTCTTGTACCAAGCTCTGGGTGCTTGCTTCAACCCATAAAGGGCTTTCTTCAACCTGCAAACATGGGTGTCCCGATCCTAGACTTCGAATCCCAGAGGTTGCTCCACATACACCTCTTCCTTTATCGCACCATGTAGAAATGCGCATCCATCTGACGAAGACTCCATCCTTGTGTAGCAGCAAGGGCTATGATAGATCAAATGGTGGTATATCGAGCCACAGGTGCAAATATATCATCATAGTCTACGCCTTCCTTTTGAGAGAAGCCACGGGAAACGAATCTTGCCTTGAAATTTTCAGCACTTCCATCAGATCCATGCTTGATCTTGTAGAGCCATTTCGAGGTGACAACTGCTTTGTCCTCTGGTCTTGGAACCACATCCCAGATGTCATTCTTCATAATGGACTCGTATTCTTCATGCATAGCATCCTTCCAGACTTGATGCTTTACGGCTTCCTCAAAAGATCCAGGCTCAGATTGTACGATAGTACTCATGGCTGCTAGATACCCTTGGTATCTATTCGGCTTATTGCTTTCACGGAATGTTCCCCTTGGGGCCATATGATTCTCGGCATCCTCGAGAGTGTCCCTAAGCCATGATGGTCTTTTTCTCATTGAAGGAGGTGGATCAATAGGGTCCATCAATCCTTCAACATCGGGCATCATCTCATCGTTTGGTTCTTCTTGATTTCCAGGCCTTGCTTCATGATCTTCCTCAGATCTCGGAAGATTGACTACTTTCCTCAGGAAAGCATCTTCGTCAAAGGTAACATCGTGGCATATCTCCACTTCCCTTTGACCAGGCACATAGACTCGATAGGCCTTCGAAGTTTTGTTGTAGCCCACAAACATTGTGGTCTCCCTCTTGATGCCAGCTTCTCTACAAAAGTTCTTGAACTCGTTCGTCTCATATTCAGTGCCATTATCGGTTCTCAATATCTTGATCTTCTTCCCTGTTAGATTTTCCACCAAGGCTTTGTAGGTACGGAACCACATGAAAGCCTCATCCTTCTTCTTCAAGAAGTATATCCAGGTCTTGCGAGAGAAGTCATCTATGAACGTCATATAATAAGAACATCCTCCCAAGGATGTCATGGGAAGCATACCAGACAGATCAGAATGTATCAATTGCAAGACATCAGATGTCTTTGTGACACTTGAGGGGAAAGATCCCCTTGTATGCTTTCCTTCAGCACAACCTTGACATACACCTTCATGATCATTTGTGAACTCGGGCATCCCCATCACCACCCTCCTTGCTTCGGGAAGGGCTTTGCAGTGAAGGTGTCCAAACCTCCGATGCCATAGTACAGTCTGTCGAATAGTATCACACATCATCGCTTCCAGTGGACTTCCTCCAACTTGGTAGAGTGTATCAACTCTAGCCCCAATCGTGATAGCTTCCTTGAAACTCTTCTTCCAGATACGCACCTTCACATCAATGAATGCCACATCGAAACCTTTTTCTTCCATGGCTGATATAGACACAAGGTTCTTCTTAAAATCAGGTACATATAGTACATCTTGCTTGCAAGTGGAGGACTTGACCTTGAGACAAGTGGAGGGTCACAGTCCCTGTCCCTTTCACGGGACATGTGGCATTATCTCCAAGGATAATTTCCAGATTAGTATCCTTCTCAACCATATCAGAAAGTGCTTCCTTGAACCCAATGATGTGCCTTGAGGCACCACTATCTATCAACCAGACATCCATAGTGTCAGGTGGAGATGCAGCAGAGAGGGCAGATACAAGAATGAATTCATTTCTTTTATCATCTACAACATTTGATTCCTCATACCTGGAATTTCTCGACCTTTTGAAAGGTTTCCCATTTCCACCAGAGGAAGCCTTCCTCTTCCCATTGAACCTGTTGTTCCTTTGATTTCCATTCCTCCAGTTGTTGTTGTTGTCATCATCATCGGGAGAATCCTTCTTGAAAGGGCATTCTCTAGCATAGTGGTCGGGCTTGTGACAAGTGTAACATTTGCCTTTCTTTCCTTGGGCCCCTGCTATTTCTTTATTCTTTGGATCACCAAAGTTATTTTTCTTAGCATGAGCAATGAATGCAACATTTCCTTCATTTTCATATTCTTTCATCCTTGTCTCTTCTTGTACGCATCTCGATAGTACTTCGTCAAAATCAGGTATGCATTAGAATGGTAGTGTTGAATACATGCCATTTGGATGAGAGACCTCCAAGTGTGGTTAGAACCATATCTCAATCAGCTATTGTCTCCCCAATAGCCAGGAGATTATTCCTGATTTCGGTTAGCTTCAAAAAATATGATTGAATAGACTCATCCCATCCTTTCTTCAGATTCTTCAATTGGTTCTTGAAGAATAGGACTTGATTCGCATTGTTGGCCTTGAACATGTTAACCAACTTATCATACATCTCTTTGGATGTGCCCAGCTCAGAGATGTAGGCAACCAGACTCTTATGAATCGAGTCCCTGATCATCAGCTTTGCTTTGATTTCCCACTTCTTGTACTTTGATTTGGCGGCAGCAGTTGCAGTGGATGGAGGCTCTTGGATTTTACCCTACACATAGTCCATGACATCTTGGTCTTCCAAATTAAGATCCAGTGTCATCTTCCAGGCATGGAAGTCTTCCTTCCCAGTCAATTTGTCATCAGCCTTAAAGCCATTGTAGTTTGAGGAACCCATCCTCTTCTTCGGTGATTGCTATAAACTAGGGCTTTTTCTTCACCTCAGCTCTGATACCATGTAAATTTTTGTAGATGTTCTATGCTTGATGAAACTTTACATTTTATCTCCAATATCAGTCAGCAATCACATAAACAAGAAAGTAAAATGCTGATAGAACATACCAATAGATCGACAGAAGACAAGCCAAAAATATATATGTGTGTTGGTGCGTTATGACCGTGAACAAGATGCTTCAACCAGCAAAGTATCAATACGGTCAGCCAACCAGAAGCGTCACACAACCTCTATGACAGCAACATCAGTCAACCCAAAAGTCAACGAAAGTCAATGTTGTCTGTAATATCCCAGAAGGGAATTTTCAGCAGATCATGCCTGAAAAACGCATTATTCAGGTATGAGGGCTTCAGCTATCATATCATATCTCTGAAAATGTTCAGCAACCAAAATAAATATCAGCAGCAACCTTTACTCAACTTTTAAGGGCAAAAAGGTGGGAAAAGAGGATTTTGGCCCTAAAATGATTGAATAAGGAAATTCAAGCAGAAATATTCATAGAATGTCTGAATATGTTAGAATTGGTCAAGAGGGACTTCCATAATGAATTTTAGGCCCAAAAAAGGCTGCCAGTGCTAAAATGTGCTTCCTCCTTCCCGACTAGTCAAGAAAAACCCTGATTTCCCAAGACTTTGAGTATGCAGAAATTTGCTGAAGCAAGGGCAGCGTATTTTCTGAAGGAATATGATGTATAACACTATGAATAATCAGCGAATGAGTTTGGGTACAAGGCATAGGCTTTCAGCAAGGTTAAACATCAATTTTATATAGAAAACCCCTCAAGATAGAGGTGCTGCAAGACAAGAAAATAATCCAGAAACCCTACAGCATTTTCTGCAGTAGCTGTGAGACAGAAGATGCATATATAGCCAATAATAATGTATATCAGCAGAAGAGAGTACAAATATTGAGGAAACAACCTCTCAAGAGAAGAAATGCAAGCCTCCACAACACATGTACATAAACATGAAAAGTACTGCTATTTCTGCATAAACCCCAGACTAAGAAAATGCTGTATATGATAAAATACTGCTGCAAACTGATTTCAACACATGGATATGACAATATATGGCTCAAATACGATAGGGGAGCAAGCTCTAACCCTTACAAGCAAAAATACCTCAATCCTCCAAGGGATTGGCTGAAACACACAAAATGGCAAAAATGCCGGAGTTGCTGGGCAACAGCTGCAACTTAATTTGGAACACAATAGAGAAGGCTGAAGATGATGCACCAACTGAAGTAGACCTCCTCCAATGGATCTCCAAGTGGAAGGCTGATCCTTACACTTAAGATCTTCCCCACAAATCAACCCGCAAACCCTCCATGAAAATAACGCAGATACTGAGAGGGACTGCGCAGTAGTGGGATAAAACTCCTTGGCCAAGTGCCAAGATCTGCAAATCAGCTCCAAGTCCTCCAATCCGATCCTCCAAAGGAAAGAGAGGCTCTCCATCTGAAAAACAAGAGAAGGAAGTGGTGTCGTGAAGTCACCACGGCAACACCCTACAACACAGTATTACGCTGCTGCAGCAATAACGCTGTCCTGGAGGATGATGCTAAGAAAATAACCTTGCCCGAGCAGGCACTCGAAGTCCCCTGGGGCTAAGGGTGAGATCTCCGCACGGAGACACTCGGTGCACTAAACAGTGCAGCAGACGGGCTAAACAGCCAGCGTGCCAAAGAAAGACAAATGTCTCACTCAATAATCAATAATCCAAGAATCCAAGCATGCATGAAATGAAGAGGCTCCTTCATCTTTTATAGTGTTGGTTTCCCTCCAAAACCCAATGTAGCCTCTCTCTCTCCTCCACATCTTCATCATTATCTCCACAGAAGCTTGGAGAAACTTCTAGAGTGTACATTGGCCCCCTCCTCCACGTGGTGTTGGGTCCCCCCTTGACTCCCACTTAAGTCACAACGTTGTGCTACTAATTGGATGTCTTATTTCATTTAAGTGAGTTTAGACCGTCTTTACTCACTTTTTATTTACTTACAAACTATAGGTGGCAAAATAAACAAAATAGAATATTCCAATTTGCTGTTGCAAATTAGGAATATTACAGTCCCCCCCGGCAAAATGTTGCTTGCCCTCAAGCAACTGCCTGAACAAGTCTCCTCCTAGCGGATGCTCTCCACCGATACTGCAAAATATGCCTGGGTCCCAGATGCGCTATTGAATCTCCCCTGTACTCTGCATCATCCTGATATGTAGGGATCTCTCAATGCTAGGATCCCAAACTGATCTCTCATGGTACTAGCCAACCAACAATCCACCCGGATCCCATTGCCACCATGGCCAATAATAGCCCAAGTCCCATGGCTCGGATTGCTCACTGCCTCTGGCTATGACTGAAGACCATGACCGTTGCTGCTCTGCATCTATGACTGTGTAAGCTGGCCCATCAACTGTGAACCAACTCATCACCTCTCTCCAATCAACTGCAAGGGTAGAACTGAAGAATCTCCACTCGAGGCATGGAGTCTGGAATATAATGAAGAACATCTCCACCATGTGGATCCTCCAAGCAATCATCCAAACAAAATGAGCCACCTCCCAACAAGGCAACTCCTGAAAATCTCCTTCCACCTCAAGCTCCGAAAATAAAGGTGGGCTGAAAATCTGAACTTGGAAAGCATCATAGCTTACCCCATGTTGTCCTTCTCTCCACTCATGACAAGTGTAGAGTGTATGCTGATCCTGGGCTGCAAAATCATTGCCCTCCAGTGGCAAGGTGAAGAACAATCCTCCAAAGAAGGTTCCTCCCACAATGAAGAACAGGCTGGCCCAAAACAATTCATCCATGAAGAATAGGACATGTGCATCATGGATCATCCTAATGAGATGTTTGTTGAAGGTGTTACATGAGGATACATAATGCAAACAATCTCTCACAAGGATACAACGTAGTCTCATCCACTGCAACTTAAGAAAATTGCATGGCAAGCAATGTACAAGATTCATCACATCTACTAATGGATAGTAAATGGCTGAATATGACAACAACATAAGACCAAACACTTGCCCATGGTTGTACAATGGATGAATATCAATCTCATGGCCCACCTCAAAAGAGAACACATATGTAGTAGTGGTGGCCATGCCCCCTCCCATGCTCCCATTAGAACATGTAGTGCAGAGAATGTGAGAATTCTTCCCACTCAAACACACATCCAACTCATGTGTCTCCTTCATAATCAAGCCTCCCATACAAATCTGATCTATATCAGCAAATGGAGACATGATTAGCAGCAAAATGAAGGAAACGCTGAAGGTTACATGTGATGAAAAGAGGTACCAATAGCTTCCCCAACAAGTACAACGCAGTTTTACAAGTTGCTGCTTGATAAGAGTACAAGGCAAAATGTTTATGTTAACCATGCATGTCTTCATATGATACATGATATAGTGCTGCAAATGAACATACATGAGGTGATAAAACATTTTCCCAAAGCTACAAAAGAGATGGTTGCCTCCATCATGTAGATTGGCCCAATTAAACTCATGGAGCAATATGACAAGCTTGCCCCCTTGTGAAGTAATGCACTGCATAGGAATGGCAAGAGTGTGCAAATCAATGAATGTATAGACAAACTCCTCACCATATGCTGGAAGTAAGATGGTACATGGTTCCATAAATGAGTCCTCCATAGTGTTTTGGCATGCTATGAAGAAGAATGAACCATGTGCTACAAGAAGATAATCCTCCTTATGCTTGGAAATCCAAGTTAAGAAGAATATGCCATAGTGATAAATGTCTCTATCATCATTACCTCCTCTAAGTGCAACAAAAATGAAGTGATCCTGGGACCTATGGGTTATAGATCCACCATATCTCTGCTGCGCACACTTCATCCATAATGTTCTGCTCCAAGATGACAACGCTGTGAGCTCATGCAAATAAGCTCCTGTCAATACAAGACTCTGTTCTTTGACATGCTCCTTATCAAAGACTCCTCTAATAATGCTGCAACAAATGTGGAATACTCCCCAAGATGGAAGTGCTTCCCCATCATCATCAAAGATCAAGGAGATAGTGCCATCTCCTCCTCGTGCAACATTATAAAAAGTGTGAGAGCAAATTTGCCTTTCTCTCCCAAGCAAAGAAACAAGAAATTTTGCTGCCTCCCCATACTTCCATCATACAACTCATATGATGAAGACATAATGAATGATATGAGTAACACATCAACACCATGCATCCATACTCTATGCTGCTCAATGATGCAAGTATCCATCCATCTTTTCCCCATCCTCCTACTCTTAGGAAGAGTGTTTGCCAAGTGATGGCCAAACTCCTTCAAGAGTAACCAGTGCAGCCAAGCCTCCTGCTGCCTGGTGTCATAGATCTGCAAGTAGCCCCCTAGCTCCTTGCTCATCAACCACATCCACTCAATCACTTGTGGATGCCTTCTTCTTCTCCTCATCCTGGTATTCCTCCCATGAGGGCTACCATCCTCCAAAATCAAATTTCTGAATTTGCACTTCATGGGATTTTGAAATGTAAACTTCTCAAGGATCAATGAGACCCTATCAAGAATCAAATAGGTGGTAGGCAAAAACCCCCCATCATGATGTGTATGGCTCAAGGGATGTCCAACACAAGCATGAGAGATGTTATCCATCCTAAGATGTCCTCCATCTTCTATCCGCTCTTGTGAGAAGGGAATGAAAGCATTGCATTTCATGGTGTGAAGTGCGTATCCAATGAGATCTCTCCTTGAGACCTCCCTCTCATCCATAGTCATCCAAAACCAATGAGGTCTTGGATCTAAAAGTAGAAGTTCCTCTTTGAGCTGAGAGGAGCTCATTGAGAAAGTGTCATCTTGAAGGGAGAAAGGATTTCTTACTCCAAAATGTCTACCATCCATCTTCAAGGCTTCAAACCCCAACCTCCAATGTAATGTACAATCCAACAATGGCTCATGAGAATGATGGTTCGATTCCTCCTTGAGTGTTTCCATGTTGCACAGCGTAGTGCAACCAAGCTGCTCTATAGTAGCAATGAGATTTGACCCTTGATCTACAAGAGTCCCATCCTCCAAAGTGTTGGCTGCCCCAACTGTCGATGCATGTGGCTGCTCCTCCATAAGTGTGACAATGTTTCCACAAGCCTCCTCAAGAGGTGATGTGATCTCTTCTTCTCGATTAGAATTGGAAGCGCATGGTACTTCCTCTTCTTTTTCTTCATTCTTCTTGACCTCCTCAAAGGTGGATGTATCTTTTCTAGATCTGAAAAAGAAATAACTATCCTTTTTCACCGCTCCGGTCTTCTTGGGCTTAGACTCACAAGGACTAGTGGATCCCTCATGCATGGGAAGAGGTGATCTTCCAGTAGTATGCTGCAACTTTGAACTCTGTATGCTAGAAACTCCATCCTCTCTGAGCTGACAGTAATCTTTGAAGGGCAAAATTGCTTTGAGGTCTTCCCTCATGGACTTCCATTCTCGGAAATAATCTTCAAAGGGTACATGACCACGCTTTTGTGAGATCCTCATATGTTCCATAGATAATTAGCTCCACAGGCTGAGCCAGAATTATGCTCTGATACCACTGTAATATCCCAGAAGGGAATTTTCAGCAGATCATGCCTGAAAAATGCATTATTCAGGTATGAGGGCTTCAGCTATCATATCATATCTCTGAAAATGTTCAGCAACCAAAATAAATATCAGCAGCAACCTTTACTCAACTTTTAAGGGCAAAAAGGTGGGGAAAAGTGAGGATTTTGGCGCTAAAATGAGTGAATAAGGAAATCTGCGTAAAATGACGGGTCAAGGTTCTGGAATATGTTAGAATAGGTCAAGAGGGACTTCCATGTCGAATTTCAGCTCAAAAAAAGGCGTTTTTCTATGTTAAACAGTTCCTCCTTCCCGACTAGTCAAGAAAAACCCTGATTTCCCAAGACTTTGAGTATGCAGAAATTTGCTGAAGCAAGGGCAGCGTATTTCAAGGAATATGATAATAAATATGAATAACTGTTTAATGAGTTTTCATTAATAAGTAGGCTTTCTAGCATCATAATTTTATATAGAAAAACCCCCAAGATAAAGAGGTGCCTCAAGACAAGAAAATAATCCGTAAACCCTACAAGATTTTCTGTGAATGGAGACAAGATGCATATATAGCCAATGATAATGTATATCAGCAGTAAGAGAGTACAATCTTAGTGAAACAAACTCAAGAGAAGAAATGCAAGCCTCCACAACACATGTACATAAACATGAAAGTACCGCTATTTCGAGATTATCCCTGCACTAAGAAAATGTCAGATAAGGGATAAATACTGCAGAACTGATTTCAACACATGGATATGACAATATATGGTCTAAATACAATAGGAGCAAGCTCTAACCTCTACAAGCAAAAATACCTTCAATCCTCCAAGGGATTGGCTGAAACACACAAAATGGAAAAAATGCCGGAGTTGCTGGGCAGCAGCTGCAACTCAATCTGGAACACAATAGAGAAGGCTGAAGATGATGCACCAACTGAATTAGACCTCCTCCAATGGATCTCCAAGTGGAAGGCTGATCCTTACACTTGAGATCTTCCCCACAAATCAACCCGCAAACCCTCCATGAAAATAATGCAGATACTGAAAGGGACTGCGCAGTAGTGGGATAAAACTCCTTGGCCAAGTGCCAAGATCTGAAAATCAGCTCCAAGTCCTCCAATCCGATCCTCCAAAGGAAAGAGAGGCTCTCCCTCTGAAAAACAAGAGAAGGAAGTGGTGTCGTGAAGTCACCACGGCAACACCCTACAACACAGTATTACGCTGCTGCAGCAATAACGCTGTCCTAGAGGATGATGCTAAGAAAGTAACCTTGCCCGAGCAGGCACTCGAAGTCCCCCGGGGCTAAGGGTGAGATCTCCGCACGGAGACACTCGGTGCACTAAACAGTGCAGCAGACGGGCTAAACAGCCAGCGTGCCAAAGAAAGACAAATGTCTCACTCAATAATCAATAATCCAAGAATCCAAGCATGCATCAAATGAGGAGGCTCCTCCATCTTTTATAGTGTTGGTTTCCCTCCAAAACCCAATGTAGCCTCTCTCTCTCCTCCACATCCTCATCCTTATCCACCTTCTCATCCTTATCTGCGCAGAAGCTTGGAGAAACTTCTAGAGTGTACATAGGCCCCCTCCTCCACGTGGTGTTGGGTCCCCCCTTGACTCCCACTTAAGTCACAACGCTGTGCTACTAGGTGGATGTCTTATTTCATTTAAGTGAGTTTAGACCCTCTTTACTCACTTTTTATTTACTTACAAACTATAGGTGGCAAAATAAACAAAATAGAATATTCCAATTTGCTGTCGCAAATTAGGAATATTACATTGTCACAATCAACGGTCAACGCAAACAGCAGTAGCAGAAAAGTCAACGTAGCCCAGTCAAAGTCATCGGTCAACCTCGATTTCAGTGCTAAAAAATGCAGACTAAGGAAATCGGAATTTTGATCAAGTTTCGAGTCAGTTTGACCAAGCGTTGACCAAAGTCAACGCTGGTCAAATCTGCGCTGAAAAACCCTAGGATAGAAAATAGAAATCTCTTTGCTACGTTTCCCACGTGTGGATGAAGAAGAGGCTCCAAGGTGATCAAACCAATCAGATGATGAGAGAGAATGAGTGAGGATGTGATGAGTGAAAATGTCCTCCAACGTTGACCAATTTATATCCATCAATGAGGGTGTGTGACACCACAACCGCTGGGGCTCCAAACCTTCAGGCCAACTTGCACATATTTTGAATAAATTCAAAATAAATGTTCTGCTCATCGGATCAAGATGATCTTTAGATCGATCTTGCACCTCTCCAAAAGAGGAGTCCAATAAAAATATTGGCATCTTCATATGAGCATCACAACATGGAGTTTGGACCTAGTTGTCCAAAATTAACAGATACGCAGTTGTCGTCCATAACACGCAGAGACTGTGCCATCAACTCCATGACTGCGGAGTCATTGCAGTGGAGTCATTTGCAGTAGCATCAACCATAAGAGGTTGGATCTGGGGAGTTGGGAAATCAGTTGGAGGGCCATTGGAGGGAGATTGTTGGAGTTTGGAGAGCAGTGATTGACAGCAGCAATCACAGTGACAGAATTCGAATTTGGAGAAGGGTCACGTTGTGAAGGGCCAATTTTTGAAGTCTGGAACCAAGTGAAACCCTTTATGGGTTTTGGGCAAGGATGACATTCCAAAATTCCTAGAATTTTTTGGGTAGTCTAGAGGGGGTAAATCAAAGGAAAAAATTTGGCAGCAATGTAGTTTTGGAGCAGCGACGCAATTTTCTGGGGTATCTAGCCTTTGCAGCTGTTGGGCTTTCTTGTATTCATCACCTGGTGCTTGTATCTTGACTTGTACAAACCCAGGTGCATTTTCTCCAACTCACTTGTACCTCAACATCAATTATTAATAAAATCTTGGCCAGTTTGGGCATTTGGAGAATTTTCTGGTTATTGTGCATGTGTTTTTGTAAATTTTTGTGTTTGTATAGTTTTCTTTCTCATTGTAAATTTTCCATTTGGAATATTATAATGGTATCAGAGCATGTTCTTGGTGAGGGTGGGGAACAAGCGCAGGTGATGCCACAAAGATACCAAGGACCGGTTTTCCAGAGAGTTCGTGGTAGAGGCAAAGATAGAGGCCATAGAAGAGAAGATAACCCAGACCCATTTTCAAACACTGAGGTAGAAGCCCAGAGGGGAGGAATGGACCAACATGAGGAGGATGAATAGCCCAGGCTAAGGGGCCAAAACCATATTTTGGAGGAGCTGCTGAGAGAAAATTAGCAAATGATGAGACAAGGGCAGATCATGATGGACATGATGCAGCAGGTGATGGGGTTGTATGTGGTTGGAAGGCCAAATGGAGCAGTAGAACCTCAAGGTGATGGGGGTTCCGTAGAAGGAGGCAATCGTACTTATCAACTCCCACACACTCCCCAACGTGGGTAAGATGGTCGTCCTTTGATGCCCCATTTTATGGATGAACCAGAACCAGAGAGGGAGCCAGACCCAGTTACAGATTTAATCCACTTAGTTGCATCCGGTATTGATGAGTATGAGGGATTGGATGCACGGATCAAACATGTGATGTCCTTTGGTGAGTACATTCACCTAAAGGAGAGGTGCACTACAGGGGTTGGAAACTATTATAGAGGGGGATCATCAAACCAGGATGTGCAGAGGCTAGCTGGGAAGGTTATGCTTCCAAACTTTGATGGGTCAGCAAAGAGTTGAACCAGAGCGTAGATACAAAAGCTGAACACTTATTTCCCTCTGAATCCCATGCGAGAAACAGATGCCATACGCTTTGCCACCCTTCGCTTGGAAGGGGATCCCAAATAGTGGTGGTATCATGGGTTGATCACATTGGGGCACATCAACATTACTTCTTACAAGGATTTCACCCAAAGGTTGTCGGAGAGTTTTGAGAGGCACATTTCAGGGAGCTAGCCCATTTGAGGCAGACTGAAAGCGCAGAGGCCTTCATCACAGAGTTTCAGAGTCTAGCAGTGATGGTGACTGATATTTCAAAGAGCCGATTGATTGTGTTGTTCATGGAGGGACTATCTAAACCTCTATGTGTCTGGGTGAGGGCTTACAAGCCCACATCGCTTTAGGATGTCATTTCCCAGATCTGGGACATGATTGATGTAGTGCCCAAGAATAGGGCCTTTGTCCCCACAAGCCCCACAACCCCACATGGGAACAGAGATACTAGGCCACCACAGAGAGATGGAGGATGTGGCCAGTTGGATGATGATACACGGAGGGGCCTCAGGAGGAGGAGGAGGTTGTGTTTTACGTTCCACGAGTCGTGGGCACTGGGCACAAGTGCACCAAGGGCAAGGCCCATTTCATTGAAGTGTTCTCAAATAGTGAGCCAGAGGAGGAGGAGACCGAGATAGTGGAGGAGCCGAGGGATGAGGGAGGACCATCAGGAGTCGGAGGGCCACCACCACCACCACATGGAGGAGGATTGTTTGCCTCAACAGGAGGAGTCCTTGCCTCACTTCGGGGTGTGCCAAAGTATTTGACACTTAGGATCAAAGGGACCATACAGGGACAATGTGTTTCAGTTCTGGTTGACAGTGGGGTGACCCACAATTTCATTGATGCCCAAATGGTGGAGTATAGGGGCATCCAAACAAACACATTTGATGGGTTTTCAATTTTGGTGCCAGGAGACTGGACCATGCAATGTACGAAGTATGTTCCCCAGTTCACCTTGCAGATGGGGAACTATTCACTCACTATTCATTTCTCTTTGGTTGATGTCCCAGACACCAATGTGGTGTTGGGAGTTCAGTGGTTGTACACACTAGGGATGGTCACCACTAATTGGCAGAAACTGGAGATGGAGTTCAAGGGGCCATATGGGAGGCCAACGTTACGGAAGGGAATAGACTCTTATCCACCTCAGACAGTTTCAGCCCATAGGATGGAAGCCGATCTACGACATGGAGATGTGGAGTGGGCAGTTGAGTTGCAGATTTCTAAGACAGGGGCACAAGCATAGACTACGCATCCAGATATATTAGCCTTTTTGGAGCAGCACCAGGGGTTTTTTGGGAATGTTCCGCCAGGGATACCTCCAGATTGTGGATTCGAGCACACTATTGAGCTAGAGGATGGGGTGAACGTAGTCATCACCACTCCTTATAGGCACCCAAAGGCCTATAAGGATGAGATACAGTGGGCCATTCAAGAGCTGTTGAGATCAGGTCACATCAAGCCTAGATCGAGTCCATTTTCTTCTTTCGTGGTGTTGGTGAAGAAGAAAGATGGGTCACTGTGAATGTGAATAGATTATCGGGCCCTCAACAAAAAGACCTTGAAGAACATATACGCCATTCCATGCATAGACGAGTTGATGGATGAACTTAGAGGGTCTAAATACTTCTCTAAGATAGATCTACGTTCGGGGTATCACCAGATATGCGTGAGGGAGAAGGATGTCCCAAAGACCACTTTTTGCTACCATTACGGTCATTTTGAGTTCTTGGTGATGCCCTTTGGGCTAACCAACGTTCCTGCTACATTTCAGTCTTGTATGAACCATGTGTTCCGTGGGCAACCGAGACGCTTTGTCTTAGTTTTCTTCAATGACATACTCATTTACAATAGGACATGGGAGGAGCACGTCCAACACTTGGAGGAAGTGCTACGCATACTTGAGGAGCAGCAGTTGTATGCGAAGATGTCCAAATGTGAGTTTGGACGAACAAAGATGTTGTACCTCAGGCATGTGATTAGGGAAGATGGAGTGAAGGTACAACAGGAAAAGATTTGGGCTACACTGGATTGGCCCACACCCAAGAACGTGATGGAGTTTAGGGGGTTCTTGGGCATTTGTACATATTACAATAGATTTTTGAGAGGATTATCACAACTTGCAGCGCCACTTACAGATTTGACAATGAGGGGAGCGTTTGAGTGGATGCATGTGGCAAAGGAGGCTTTTGAGTGCCTCAAGAGAGTCATGAGAAACTGCCTGGTAGTAGCCTTGTCGGATATCACGTGACCTTTTGTGTTGGAGTGTGATGCCTCCGGTGAAGGGGTGGGGGTCGTTTTGACACAAAGGGGGCATCCTATTACGTTTGAGAGCATGAAATTGTTGCCCCATGAGCGGTTGTACTCAGCGTACGACAAGGAGATGTTGGCAGTGATGCATGCACTAGCCAAATTCAGACAATAGCTAGTGGGCAGCTGGTTCAATGTGAATACTGATCACAACAGCCTTCGGTTCTTCCTAGAGCAGCAGTCATTAGAGGAGAGGCAACAAAAATAGGCGAGTAAGCTCCAGGCTTACGATTTTGAGATTGAGTATGTGAAGGGCAAGCATAATGTGGTGGCAGATGCCCTCTCTAGGAGGCCAGCAGCACTGTCCTTGATGGATGTCATGCAGGATTAGAAGGCTCAACTATTAGTTGAGTACTCCGACATCAGGCAGGCTTGTGATATTTTGGATGGCACACACAGGGATGACCGATTTCGGGTGATAGACAATGTGATTTATTATAAAAACCGCATCTATTTGTTGTCAGGATCTCAGTTGAAGGAGCGGATCATGCAGGCATCACATGATTCTACACTTGCAGGGCACCCAGGATTTCTCAAGACATACTGCGTTTTAAGGGAGAGGTTCTTTTGGCGAGGGCTCAAGGGAGATTTTGAGGCACATAAGGGAGTGCATGGATTCCCAGAGGAAAAAGGTAGAGTTGCCCCACCTGGCCGATTTTAAACAGTCGCTTCCCATTCTGAAGAGGAAGTGGGAGAGCCTATCTATGGACTTCATCACCGGGCTTCTATCTGCGTAGGGGAGGGATTGTTTCTATGTAGTGGTCGATAGATTGAACAAATTTGCCCACTTCTTTGGTATTTCTAGAGATCCTCAGTTTCACAAGTGGTTGAATGTAAATTTTTGTAGATGTTCTATGCTTGATGCAACTTTAATTTTTATCCCAATATCAGTAAGCAATCACATAAACAATAAAGTAAAATGCTGATAGAACATACCAATAGATCAACAAAAGACAAACCAAAATATATAAGTGTGTTGGTGTGTTATGGCGGTCAGCAAGATGCTTCAATCAGCAAAGTCTCAATATGGTCAGCCAACCAGAAGTGTCACACAACCCTCTAGGACAGCCAAAACAGTCAACCCCAAAAGTCAACACTGTCAGTCAACGGTCAATGCAAACAGCAACAACAACACGGTCAACACAGCCAAGTCAAAGTCAACATCCAGCCTCGAAAATTGTGCCAAAAAAATGCAGATTCAGAAAATTGAAAGTTTGGGAGAGATTTAAGTCAATTTGACCATGTGTTGACCAAAGTCAACGCTGGTCAATGCTGCGGTAAACCCTAGGATGAAAACAGATTTTCCTTCTTGCTACAATTTCCCATGTGTGAAGAGAAGAGCCTCCAAGTGATCAAACCAATCAGATGAGGAGAGAGAAATGTGTGAGGATGAGATGAGTGAAAATGTCCTCCAACGTTGACCAATATATATCCATCAATGAGGGTGTGTGACACAACTACTGGGCTTCAAACCTTCAGGCCGACCTGCACATATTTTGAATAAATTCAAAATAAATGTTCTGCTCATCGAATCAAGATGATCTTTAGATCGATCTTGCACCTCTCCGAAAGTGAAATCCAATAAAAACAATGATATCTTCATCTGAGCATCACAACATTGAGTTTGGACCTAGTTGTCCAAAATTAACACTCCCTCTCAACTAGGGAGAACTCCATCCACCTGTGCAATCTAAACATCATGCGTCATCCCACCATAACTTGCTTTGTTGGCTTCTTTATTTCAGAATAGAGGTGGGTCAGTCACAAAGACATCATTTCCGGCTGACAGATTCAACCCAGAGGTCCGAAACCTCTATAGGACTTAAAAAGAGTCTCATACCAACTAGGAGTTGGTTTATCTGACCCGAAGTCAGTAGGAGGTCCAAAACCTCACTATACTTGATCCCAGATCAAGTGGTTGGACCGTGCCATCCTAGATAGAGAGTACGGAAATCTCTAATGCGTCCATCAGTATTTTCTACTAGTCTCTAGCTTTTCCCACCTCACTGGCCAAATGAGAGGTACTTCCCATGAGCCCTGAACTTAATGGGTAGGATGCATATGGGGCACAGATCAGGAGAGGTGAACCAACTCAATCATCATAAAGGTGGGGTAGAAACACACCAACAAGGTTCGTCAAGCCTAGCCCTGTGGTTGCTTATAGCTCCGAGAAGCTATCCCTATAGCCCCCCAGAGCTCCCAGAGCTCATCATCCAACAGGACCCTCAGAATAGGTTCGTTCCACGATACCAAGATTCTCACGGAAGGTTAGAAACTTGACCTTCCCCAGCGGCTTTGTGAGAATATCCGCAACCTGCTCATCAGTTCCTATATGATTGAGCCTTACGGTGACTCGCTGTACCATATCCCTGATAAAGTGGTACCTGATATCAATATGCTTGGATCAATCGTGTAATACAGGATTCTCAAATAACCAAATCCCACTCTAGTTATCACATAGTATCACGGTGGTATCTAGCACATGCTCGAATAGCTCACTGAAGAGCTTTCGCAACCAGACTGCATCACAACAGGCCATACTTGCTGCAATGTATTCGGCCTACATGGTGCTCAAAGCCACCGACTTCTGCTTCCTGCTCATCCATGATATCGAAGCAGAACCAAGTGTGAAGCAGCATCCCGATGTGCTCTTATGATCCACCACATTGCCAGCCCAATCGACATGAGTATATCCATGGAGTGTCACGCTCCCGACAGTGTATCTAAGCCCATGGTTTATCGTGCCCCGAAGATATCTCAACAGATTCTTGGCACCAACCCATTGAAAGTGATGAGGCTCAACCATATGTTGACTCAAAGTGTTCACTGCAAAACATACGTCTGGACGGGTGTTCACTAAGAACATCAGGGCCCCTACGAGTTGATGATACTCAATAGGATTTTCTAGCACTAGCCCAGCAGCGCTGCCACTCAAATTTTTGAAGTTGAGCTCCATCAGTGTCGACATGGACTTACAGTCCACCATACCAAATCTTTCCAGAAGCTTCACAATATATTTTCCTTGAGAAAGGAAAATCTCACCAGGTCTTTGCCAGACCTCCAGGCCTAGGAAGTAATGCATCAGTCTTAGGTCTTTCATCTCGAACTAAGCAGCGAGCTCCCTCTTGCACTGATGAATGAGAGGGTCAGCACCTGTCAGGAAGAGGTCGTCCACATACAACACCAGAATGAGTGGCTTTTCTCTATAAACCTTGAAGTAAAGGTTCGGATCAACATTACTACGAGTAAAGCCCAGCTTCATCGTGTAGCTATCTATCCTCTTGTACCAAGCTCTGGGTGCTTGCTTCAACCCATAGAGGACTTTCTTCAACTTGTAGACATGGGTGTCCTGATCCTAGACTTTGAACCCCAGAGGTTGCTCCACATACACCTCTTCCTTTATCGCACCATGCAGAAATGCGGTCTTCACATCCATCTGATGAAGACTCCATCCTTGCGTAGCAGCAAGGGCTATGATAGATTGGATGGTGGTATATCGTGCCATAGGTGCAAATATGTCATCATAGTCTACGCCTTCCTTTTGAGAGAAGCCACGGGCAACGAATCTTGCCTTGAACTTTTCAGCACTTCCATCAAATGCATGCTTGATCTTGTAGAGCCATTTCGAGGTGACAAATGCTTTGTCCTCCGATCTTGGAACCATATCCCAGACATCATTTTTCATTATGGACTCATACTCTTCATGCATAGCATCCTTCCAGACTTGATGCTTTACGGCTTCCTCAAAAGATCCAGGCTCAAATTGTACGATAGTACTCATGGCTGCTAGATACCCTTGGTATCTATTCGGCTTCTTACTTTCACGGAATTTCCCCCTTGGGGCCATATGTCCCTCAGCATCCTCGAGAGTGTCCCTGAGCCATGATGGTCTTTTCCTCATTGAAGGAGGTGGATCAATTGGGCCCGTCGGTCCTTCAACATCGGGCATCGTCTCATCCTTCGATTCTTCTTGATTTCCAGGCCTTGCTTCATGATCTTCCTCAGATCTCAAAAGATTGACTAATTTCCTTAGGGAAGCATCTTCGTCAAAGGTAACATCGTGGCATATCTCCACTTCCCTTTGAGAAGGCACATAGACTCTATAAGCCTTCGAAGTTTCGCTGTAGCCCACAAACATTCCCTTCTTCCCAGAACTGTTAGTGAGGGTGGCATCCCAGGATGTTAAGGGTGGGCTAAACAACTCACCGGAGCATATGAGGGCGGCAGCTAAACAGCCCCTCATTACGCAGACCCTGGACACGTGGCAAGGCCCACCCTAAACAGGGCTGCCCTAAACAGGGATATTATAGACGACCACGCTCCGCGAGTCTCGACCTCGAGACCTCTGCTCTGATACCACGTTGATCCAACCACTACACCAAAAGCTTGAATTGTTAGTGAGGGTGGCATCCCAGGATGTTAAGGGTGGGCTAAACAACCCACCGAAGCATCTGAGAGCGGTAGCTAAACAGCCCCTCATTACGCGGACCCCGGACACGTGGCAGGGCCCACCCTAAACAGGGATATTACAAATTATGTTCTAAATCTAGCATCTGTTGTCATGTAACAGTTCTGCATACTCTTCTATTCACTATAATTGTGTATCTCTCCCATGTGAGATATATAACCGCGATGTTTAGCCCCCAAATAACTTTTTTAACTGGGCAATTTAAATAAATGCGGAAGCTTGCCTTTTCTTTCTATGGTTCAAACCATATTCCTCAGATTACAGTAATATGCAAAAACTCGACTTGTTTCAATAAATGTTTAAACCATGGTCTAAACCCACTTCACGATCTTCATATGCGGGAACTTTGCCTGTTTCAAATCTATGGTTAAACCATATTAAAAGTCTGCATATCAAATGCTTTTTACGTTCAAACTTAAGTGGACCTTTCCCTCACTCCTTCGGGAATTCAAACCAATACTTGGACTTTATAACCTTGGGTCAACACCCAATATATATTTACACCATACAAATATTCCTTTTGTCTTACACTCCCGATTTTGGATAAAACCCAAACACTATATAATAGCGTCTGGTCCACACTAATAATTTGTAGATGTAAATGCATTTTAAACGCTTCCACTGTCCCGAATGCAATTAAACATTTCTACTTCATAATCATTGACTTTGTTAAACCAACGCACTAATGCATATATCCACAGGGACTTTTGGGCCCACATCCTCATTCAACGCATATCATAACTCTTCATATTATATGTTGATCTATATAACATATAACAAACCAAAGATAAAACTCTTGCTTTACATGCTCATTCCATTCAACCTTTTGATTCCGAATTAAACCCAAGCAATCTTCATATGTAAATAAACCCAAGGTTCACTTTACAATTAAAAACCCATCAACTTCCATACCTAAGGTTTCGTTCACAAATGAACTCCTTTTTCCAAGGTCTTACAAAAAGAATTTGATTAAACATCAATCGGTTTTAATACTAAACCTCCAGATCTTATAATTAAACCCGAGGCTTATTGTAGCATTTTATCCATGCGAACGTTTTAATTTGAAAGTTCAACCTTGGTAAATTATTACCAATGCATCTTAATCAACACATATCATATAGAGCCTTCACGCCTTAATTATTCACCAACACATATGAATATTCGCTCATATATGACTTCTGACTTTGATTAAAACCCAATGCCGACATGAAATAACAATTGGGGCCCACAGGGTTTAACTCTTACCTCTTTACCAGTTAATGTCCCCGCAACTTGGCTATGCGATGAGCGTTGATCCTCTTGCTTCAATGATCGAACGCAAATCACATTTTTTCCAGAACATAAATTTAACACGAAAATGTTTTGCGAAATGGGTGGATTTGGAATACCACCTGGGCCACCTGTCAATCACTGGGCACTATCGCGTTTTTTTTCACAAAACTACTTACCATTTAAAAATTTTGCGAATACCACGGTTTCCTGTTTCAAAACCATTCTCACGGTTCTGTTTATTGACTCAGGGTTCCGCTTCAAACGCAAATTATCTTTGATTTTATTCCGCTTCAAATGCAAATTATCTTTGATTTTATTCCGCTTTCGAGGGTTCCTTACTCTCGGTTCAACTGTTTCATATTCAACTTGGGTCATCTAAATTGTTGGGCGAAACCCATTGAAATTCTCCAATCCCGCTCTTCAAAATTCACCTATGCCATGAAACCACGGATTTACTGTTGCTTATTGGTTCTTTTCCCAGAACTCTACAGAGTCCATTATATATCAGAAATACCCTTGTTTGAACAAGGTTCGATACCGCGCCAGATTTTCTTCCTTATATAGGACAATCGCAATGAATTTGAAAAGCGTATCCTCATAATTTTCTTAATTGCTCTGAAAAGAAATAAAAGCGATGTCTTCGAAGTTCCATTTACATGTAGTTCTACTACTTTATTCTTTGCTTCAGGTTCACCTTAATCCATCGCTCTACTTTGACTTCGATATTGCGCCATTACTTCTCCCTTACGGTATTGAGCCGACTCTCCTTCAACTTCAATCTTGTGTGCTCTCCACTGTTATACATTCACGACTTCATATAGTCTCTGTATATGAATCCTCGTTCATAGATTACCCTGCATGCAGATATTACCACCAATGTTCAATATTAACACACAAATTCAATAGGTGAATGTTCCCCTTCGCACCACACAGCTTCTTTACAAATGTGGCTTGCACATAGAATGACAGAATTCTCTGTCCCACTCAATTTGTTTGTACATTTACTCAGCCTTTCCAAGGATATATAAACAAACCCTTCAACTTAAATCTGTCCCAAACAATTATATGGATTTTCTTCAATTATATGCAGAACACCATTAAAACCCCACTTACAGACTTTGTCACACAACATTTAAACTCAACAATCCTCATACTATCTCTGCTTCTTTGCTGCCTCAGCTACCTCTCTGCTCCTTGTCTGTCTTTGTTGCCTTTGTTTCTTGTCTAATGTTGCTCCTTGCTTCTCTTTTGCTATCTTTGCTGCCTCTGCTTCTTTCTCTGCTTCATTTGTTTCCTCTGATGTCTCTGCTGCCTCTCTACCTTGGTTGTTGCTGTTTCTTTGTGCTCCTTTTGCCTTAGTGATAGTTCAAGTGTTTCTCCTTTGTTCTCCCTTGCCATCAATGACAATATTTCCAACAGTCTCACCCTTTGGCATTGATGGCAATACTCCACCAATATTCCAATACTTCCTTCAAGACTTCCTCCTCCTTTCATTCTGAAAGGTGTGTTTTGTCTTCCTCTGCCTATCTCCTTTTGCTTGCTTTTCCTCCCCCTTTGACATCAATGGCAAAGGGTTTCACATTTCCCAGTGTGGATTCTTTCTTTGCATTTCCTCTTTTTGAGTTGTGTTTAGGCCCTTCTTCTTTTGACTTTATACCTTGCTGCTCCAGACTGGTGTACACGAGTTGTTGAGAGAACACTTTTAAGAATTATTGAACTTGTATATACACAGTAAGTTGATACCATCCCAAAGCACAAACTCCTTGCACTTGTATAGAGTGTAGGTGATGATAGAACAACCATATATAATCAGACTTATATAATCAAAGATGCATCATTGGACCAAAACTAAAATACTGAGAATGTTTCAAATATACTTCAGTCTCTAGTATGATCTTCATCAGAAATACATATCTTTTGAGGAAGATTGTAGATGGAATATGTCTTCTTCTGCAATACACATCTGCAGTACAACATTTGTTTAATTATGATGATGCCAATATATCTTTTATAGCTGTGGTTTACCTTTCCTGCCTGTTGGTGGTGATATGAGCTAGGATGCTGACAAGGATATTATACTTGATAGCTGAAAGGTCCTTGTTACTGATGTGAACAATGAATCAACCCAGAGCTTACAACTTATTGTGAGATTAGATGAAATCTTTTAGTCTAAGAGACCAAATGACTTTACTGCTTGTACAATGTACTTTCAAAACAAAACCTTGAGGCTAGATACATTCAATGTATTGGTCAGTCTCACTTATCAACCATGCAATTTTATTTATGACATAAGGGGTTATGTATGTCAATGATCAATCTCTCTTTAATGGTGAAATATCAACAAATCCTTTCTGCTGAAGTATGCTTTTGATGAATCAATAACAGACTTTTGAGCTTCAACTGACACAACTAGTCCTTCATACTTTCGATACTTTAACTGTTCTATCATGATGATCTTCAGCAAAACATCTTCAAGTTGTTTAATTGAAATCTCAGCAAACATAATTCACACAGTTTTATGGAAAAGGCCTTGAAGATATATATGTATTGACTTCATGAATGCATGCAGTTATATATAGAAATAGATATTGCTTCAATGCTCAATATAATGCTTCAAGTGTAAACAAAATAGAGATCCTTTAGCACTGATATTGACCTTTTCATGCTTTAGTAATGCAGATAACGCTGGGAATACTACCTTGATGTACTTCTGATCTTGAGGACCTATACCATACCACTGCTCCATTGATGACACTTGGTATTCTGCTGATAGACAAACTGCTTGATCCAAATACCAATTGATACTACTTTCACTTCAGCTCGCACATGAACCCATAGTTAAGACAACCTTCATAGTTTCTACTATTGAGCTTTCCACTGTTCACACCAACAATCATCAATATCCTGAATTTGATCTTGGCATCAATAACCATTTGCTTATTCTGTCATTCTGGTTTAAAAGAATGTCACTGCATTTTCCTTTCTGAGACTGCTCCAGAATCATTGTCGCTTTATATACAATTCAACTGTTCTAACATAATGATCTTCGGGAAGATATCTTCAATTTCTTTACTTGGACTCTTCATGGGCAAATCACTCAGAGATTTATCACTCACTTAACTGCATTCCTCCAAGGGGAATTTTCATAGATGAATGATGTAATGACATAATGATGATAGGTACTTCTCTTACTCATCCTTCTTAAGGTGATTCATTGTTAATTCTAGCATTATGATGCACAATGTGATCATCCTTTATGGGTCTTTCCAGTTCTGTAGCTTGAAACATAATTTTTGTGATTTAACCATTCATCACTTAGTGTGCTGATGTCTTCTTAGCTTACATGTTCATGGCTGAAGTTCCCTCTACCATCATGGCTGCTTGCTTCCTTCTCTTCTTTCATCAACCTGTTGGCTATTGTGTGCTTGTGGTATTCTTCTTCCTCTATATTTCTCTATTAGAGAAATTGTCCTTTCCCTTCCTGATCTTATAGCTATTCTCATTCCAAGGAGCTCTTCTTAGACTACTTTTTTGGGGACTATTTATGAACTGCTCTCCCCCTGAGATGTTGCTTCATATCTATCACAGGTTGGATATTTGTGTTGCTTCCTAGAGCAGCTCCCCCTGAGACTATGATGGATTCATTATGTTATTGAGGTAACAGGCTCCCCCTTTCTCTTTTCCTTCCATACTTTATTGGGGTTCTTCATAATGTCTGCATTTCTTTTTGATTCATAGTTTTGTTTGATTTGTTTAGGTTCCATCATCTGTCTAGAGTTCTTTAATGTATATGGCAGTTTACAGTCTTTTGCTTTGTGACCAAGCTTGAGGCATACATAACATCTTATTTTACCAAGATATGTTTGAGCTGATGTATAATATTTTGTTCCCCTTTTTGAACATAATTTACATTCAACAGATTTATGTCCAAATTCATTGCATGCATAACAGTAGCCATGGAAATGGTTTATGCACCTGGTGAAAGATTGTCTTTTCCATTTGCTTGCTTGAGGGGTTCTTTTCATTTTCTGCATCCTTTGCTGGTTGGACTGGATTTGCTTTGTCTTATAATATGCTGCAATATGTCCAAGTTTGTGGCAGGAAAAACAAGTGATACTTCTCATAGGAGGAAATAACCTTCTTTGACATCTTCGAAATTTATTTAATTCATATTCAAGAGTGTATGACCCTTTTTCAGCTAACTGTTTCATCCTCTCATTCTCTGTCCTTTCATGTTGCTGCTTGATTCTGTTTGTTTCTTTACAAATCATGTTCTTGCTGGCTTCTACTTCTGTAGGAATATTTTGAGTTGCTTCATTATCCTTTACAGCTTTTACAAAAATGATATTCTTGTTATCTTCTACCTTGGACTTACTGGTTTCTCCTTCATATCCTATCCCAACCTTTATGAGAGGAGACCTTTGAGTATTTAGAATCTTGTCCAACTGTTCAGAGCTTGTCATTAGAGGAGTATTCATTAATAATTCTCTTTGGGTTTTTTCTAATTTCTTTCTTAGGCACACTACTTCTTCTTCCAATTTCTCTTGCTTCTGAATTTTATCCTTTATTTGCTTTAGTAGAGTGTCTTCTACTTTCCTTGCTTCTTCAAGGTGTGTCTTTAGGTCAACAATTTCTTTCTTATCTTCATATTCTCTCTCATCACATATTTGCACCAATGTCTTAAGGTCTTTGTTTTCATTCTTCAATATTTCTATTTCAGTCAAGGCAATGTCAAGTTTGGTTTGCTCTTTCACTATAATTTCTTCATGGAACTTACTTCCATTCACACTAGCAGGTACCTCATTTGATTGAACATTTTCCTATTGACATGAATTTTTCTTCTTCTTAATTCTCTTCTCCTTCTTGACAATGCAGCCCCTAGTGTCTACTTCATGCATGAAATGCAATCTATCCCAGATTTCTTTTGCAGAGGTTAGATCCATTATTAAATCAAGATCCTTGTTATGAAGACTATTATATATCACACAATTTGCCTTGGCATTCCGTTGTTGTTCTTGCAAAGAGGGAGAGTCTGTGCAGTAACCATCACATACAAGTTTCCATACCTCAGGTTCATAAGCCAATAATTCTGTTTTAACCTTATCTCTCCATTTAGGAAAGTTTGTTGTAGTTAGCACAAGTACATTTTGATAGTCCATGACTCAACCAGATCTCCTTCAAACTATTAGGCTTACACCAAAGGCACTGGCTCTGATACCAATTGTTGAACCCTTAGTTAAACTGAGAGGGGGAGTGAATCAGTTTAACACATTCATGGACTTTTAAAACTTTCCTTTAAACTTATTTACACCTTCATTTCATGATCAACTTAATATGTGAGCAATCTTAATTTGTGAGCAACAAGTATTAAGCAGATTAGATAATGTAACAACAATCTTAATATGTGAGCAACAAGAATTAAGCAGATTAGATATACCATATCAACA
Source organism: Pinus albicaulis (assembly GCA_034641835.2). Classification (NCBI taxonomy): domain Eukaryota; kingdom Viridiplantae; phylum Streptophyta; class Pinopsida; order Pinales; family Pinaceae; genus Pinus; species Pinus albicaulis. The sequence continues at coordinate 488,087,579 of CM076576.1, forward strand.
CATAGATATCATGCACATAGACAACATATATAAGTGGAAACCCATAAGGGAGAAAACCACATCTTATTATTGTTGTGATGCAAAGGCAAGCTCCAACTCCCTCTCACCACTAATTTTCTGTATGCTCCAACCTATAGGAGGCTCCTATCTCAATTCTACAAGCTACAACTTGCAAGGAAGCTCCAACTCCCATCTATTTTCTGCAGGCTACAACCTACAGGAGGCTTTTACCTCAGCCAGCTACAACTAACATCTATCAAGCTACAACTTGATATGGAAGCACCAACTTCCATCTATCAAGCTACAACTTGATATGGAAGCACCAACTTCCTCACTCTTTCATAAAAATAAACACACGCTGATTTACCTGGATATCAGCTCTGTTCTGTTACTTCTTCACTGCTGTCCACCAGCCTTTATATCTGCCTTATATCATTTCTGGATTTTCACAGCTTTTCTATCTGCTCCTCCTCCTTCTTACCCTCTCTGCCTCATTTCTCCATTCTCTAACCTCTCTATGCATATCTATGTGATATCATTTATAGGGTTCACCTCATGACTGTTTGTATTCCACAGGGAATTCGAAATGAACAACCATGACTCTTTGACTTCTGCCTTCTCATTTCTTTGTCCAACTCATTTAGAGGAATATAGCAATATGTACAAATTTCAGTTTTACAGTGGAGTTTTGTTTGCCTACGGAGACTTGCCTTTGCATCACACACAATAAAAATAATTTTAAATCATTTACATTCACATTTACAGTTACATAAATCAATTTCACTCAGCCCTTTTTCGGCCCTTGGCTTGCTATGCATTTGTCTTTTCTGCTTCTGTCACTGTCTTTTTCAGTTTCTGCATACTCTCCTGTTTTCCATGCATGCGGAATGCATTTCCCAAATTATGTTCTAAATCTGGCAGCTGTTGTCATGTAACAGTTCTGCATACTCTCCTATTCACTGCAATTGTGTATCTACTGCATATATAACTGCTTTACAAGTTTAGCCCCAAATAAATCTCAAAGTCTGGCAATCTTTACATGTGGAAGCTTTTCTTATTTTCTGAACTGGGCAATTTAAATAAATGCGGAAGCTTGCCTTTTCTTTCTATGGTTCAAACCATATTCCTCAGATTACATTAATATGCAGAAACTCGACTTGTTTCAATAAATGTTTAAACCATGGTCTAAACCCACTTCACAATCTTCATATGCGGGAACTTTGCCTGTTTCAAAACTGTAGTTAAACCATATTAAAAGTCTGCATATCAAATGCTTTTTACTTTCAAACTTAAGTGGACCTTCCCCTCACTCCTTCGGGAATTCAAACCAATACTTGGACTTTATAACCTTGGGTCAACACCCATTATATATTTACACCATACAAATATTCCTTTTGTCTTACACTCCCGATTTTGGATAAAACCCAAAAACTATATAATAGCGTCTGGTCCACACTAATAATTTGTAGATGTAAATGCATTTTAAATGCTTCCACTGTCCCGAATGCAATTAAACATTTCTACTTCATAATCGTCGACTCTGTTAAACCAACGCACTAATGCATATATCAACAGGGACTTTTGGGCCCACATCCTCATTCAACGCATATCATAACTCTTCATATTATATGTTGATCTATATAACATATAACAAACCAAAGATAAAACTCTTGCTTTACATGCTCATTCCATTCAACCTTCCGATTCTGAATTAAACCCAAGCAATCTTCATATGTAAATAAACCCAAGTTTCACTTTATAATTAAAAACCCATCAACTTCCATACCTAAGGTTTGGTTCACAAACGAACTCCTTTTTCTAAGGTCTTACAAAAAGAATTTGATTAAACATCAATCTGTTTTAATTCTAAACCCCTAGACCTTATAATTAAACCCGAGGCTTATCGTAGCATTTTATCCATGCAAACGTTTTAATTTCAAAGTTTGACCTTGGTAAATTATTACCAATGCATATCGATCAACACATATCATATGGAGCCTTCACGCCTTAATTAGTCGCCAACACATATGAATATTCGCTCATATATGACTTCTGACTTTGATTAAAACCCAATGCCGACATGAAATAATAATTGGGGCCCACAGGGTTTAACTCTTACCTCTTTACCAGTTAACGTCCCCGCAACTTGGCTATGCAATGAGCGTTGATCCCCTTGCCTCAATGATCAAACGCAAATCGCATTTTTTCCAGAACATAGCTTTAACACGAAAATGTTTTGCGAAATGGGTGGATTTGGAATACCACCTGGGCCACCTGTCAATCACTGGGCACTATCGCGTTTTTTTTCACAAAACTACTTACCATTTAAAAATTTTGCAAATACCACGGTTTCCTGTTTCAAAACCATTCTCACAGTTTCGTTTATTGACTCAGGGTTCCGCTTCAAACGCAAATTATCTTTGATTTTATTCCGCTTTCGAGGGTTCCTTACTCTCGGTTCAACTGTTTCATATTCAACTTGGGTCATCTAAATTGCTGGGCGAAACCCATTGAAATTCTCCAAACCCGCTCTTCAAAATTCACCTATGCCATGAAACCACGGATTTACTGTTTCTTATTGGTTCTTTGCCCAAAACTCTACAAAGTCCATTATATATCAGAAATACCCCTGTTTGAACAAGGTTCGATACCGCGCCAGATTTTCTTCCTTACATAGGACAATCGCAACGAATTTGAAAAGTGTATCCTCACAATTTTCTTAATTGCCCTAAACAGAAATAAAAGCGATGTCTTCGGAGTTCCATTTACATGCAGTTCTACTGCTTTATTCTTTGCTTTAGGTTCACCTTAAACCATCGCTCTACTTTGACTTCGATATTGCGCCATTACTTCTCCCTTACGGTATTGAGCCAACTCTCCTTCAACTTCAATCTTGTGTGCTCTCTGCTGTTATACATTCACGAATTCATATAGTCTCTGTATATGAATCCTCGTTCATAGATTACCTTGCATGCAGATATTACTACCAGTGTTCAATATTAACACACAAATTCAATAGGTGAATGTTCCCCTTCGCACCACACAGCTTCTTTACAAATGTGGCTTGCACGTAGAATGACAAAATTCTCTGTCCCACTCAATTCGTTTGTACATTTACTCAGTCTTTCCAAGGATATATAAACAAACCCTTCAACTTAAATCTGTCCCAAACAATTATATGGATTTTCTTCAATTATATGCAGAACACTATTAAAACCCCACTTACAGACTTTGTCACACAGCATTTAAACTCAACAATCCTCATACTATCTCTGCTTCTTTGCTGCCTCAGCTACCTCTCAGCTCCTTGTCTGTCTTTGCTGCCTTTGTTTCTTGTCTAATGCTGCTCCTTGCTTCTCTTTTGCTATCTCTGCTGCCTCTGCTCCTTTCTCTGCTTCATTTGTTTCCTCTGATGTCTCTGCTGCCTCTCTACCTTGGTTGCTGCTGTTTCTTTGTGCTCCTTTTGCCTTAGTGATGGTTCAAGTGCTGCTCCTTTGTTCTCCCTTGCCATCAATGACAATATTTCCAACACTCTTCTTCCAGATAAACACCTTCCCATCAATGAATGCCACATTGAAACCTTTGTCTCCATGTCCGATATAGACATGAGGTTCTTTTTCAAATCAGGCACATAGAGTACATCCTGCAAGCGGAGGACTTGAACTTGAGACAAGTGGAGGGTCACAGTCCCTGTCCCTTTCACGGGATATGTGGCATTATCTCCAAGGATAATTTCCAGATTAATATCCTTCTCAACCATATCAGAAAGTGCTTCCTTGAACCCAGTGATGTGTCTTGAGGCACCACTATCTATCAACCAGACATCCATAGTGTCGGGTGGAGATGCAGCAGAGAGGGCAGATACAAGAATGAATTCATTTCTTTTATCAACAACATTTGATTCCTCATACCTGGAATTTCTCAACCTTTTGAAATGTTTCCCATTTCCACCAGAAGAAGCCTTCCTCTTTCCTTTGAACCTGTTGTTCCTTTGATTGCCATTCCTCCAGTTGTTGTTGTTGTCATCATCATCGGGAGAATCCTTCTTGAAAGGACATTCTCCAGCATATTGACTTGGCTTGTGACAAGTGTAACACTTGCCTTTCTTTCCTTGGGCCCCTACTCTTCCTTTGTTCCTTGGACCACCAAAGTTGTTCTTCTTAGAATGAGCCGAGAAGGGAGCATTTCCTTCATTTTCATATTCCTTCATCCTTGTCTCTTCTTGTACGTATCTCGATAATACTTTGTCAAAATCAGGTATGACATTGTTATTGAGAATGGTAGTGTTGAATACATGCCATTTGGATGAGAGACCTCCAAGTGCGGTGAGAACCATCTCTCGGTCGGCTATTGTCTCCCCAATAGCCAGCAGATTATTCCTGATTTCAGTAAGCTTCAAAAAATATGATTGAACAGATTCATCCCTACCTTTCTTCAGATTCTTCAATTGGTTCTTGAAAAATAGGACTTGATTCACATTGTTGGCCTTGAACATGTTGACCAACTTATCATACATCTCCATGGATTTTCCCAACTCAGAGATGTGGGCAACCAGACTCTTATGAATTGAGTCCCTTATCATCAGCTTTGCTTTGATTTCCCCCTTCTTGTACTTTGTTTTGCAGCAGCAGTTGCAGTGGATGGAGGCTCTTATATTTTATCCTGCACATAGTCCATGACATCTTGGTCTTCCAAATTAAGATCCAATGTCATCTTCCAGGCATGGAAGTGATCCTTCCTAGTCAATTTGTCATCAGCCTTAAAGCCATTGTTGTTAGAGGAACCCATGCTCTTCTTTGGTGATTGCTACAAACTACGGCTTTGTCTTCACCTCAGGTCTGATACCATGTAAATTTTTGTTGATGTTCTATGCTTGATGCAACTTTACTTTTTAGCCCAATATCAGTCAGCAATCACATAAACAATAAAGTAAAATGCTGATAGAACATACCAGTAGATTGATAGAAGACAAACAAAAATATATAAGTGTTTTGGTGCGTTACGACGGTCAGCAGGATGCTTCAACCAACAAAGTCTCAATATGGTCAGCCAAGCAGAAGTGTCACACAACCCTCTAGGACAGCCAAAACAGTCAACCCCAAAAGTCAACAAAATTCAACGCTGTCAGTCAACGGTCAACGCAAACAGCAATAGCAGCAAGGTCAACGCAGCCAAGTCAAAGTCAACATCCAACCTCGAAAATTGTGCCAAAAAATGCGGATTCAGAAAATCGAAAGTTTGGGAGAGATTGAAGTCAATTTGACCATGCGTTGACCAAAGTCAACGCTGGTCAATGCTGCTATAAACCCCAGGCCGAAAACAGATTTTCCTTCTTGTTGCAATTTCCCACGTGTGAAGAGAAGAGCCTCCAAGTGATCGAACCAATCAAATGAGGAGAGAGAAATGTGTGAGGATGAGATGAGTGAAAATGTCCTCCAACATTGACCAATATATATCCATCAATGAGGGTATGTGACACAACTGTTGGGGCTTCAAACCTTCAGGCCGACTTGCACATATTTTGAATAAATTCAAAATAAATTTTCCACTCATCGGATCAAGATGATCTTTAGATTGATCTTGCACCTCTCCGAAAGAGGAATCCAATAAAAATATTGGCATCTTCAGCGGAGCATCACAACATGGAGTTTGGACCTAGTTGTCCAAAATTAACATTGAATTATTCTTTCGTGAGATCTTCTAGTTGCATGGTCTTCCCAAGACCATTGTGAGTGACTAGGACATCATATTCATGGGGACATTTTCACAAGAGTTGTTCCGTTTGGTGGGGACAGAGCTCACACATAGCACTAGCTATCACCCCCAAATTGATTGGCAGATAGAGATTGTGAACAAATGGATAGAGGGGTACCTGTGCAACTATGTGACGGGGCAGCACAGAGCATGGGTCAAGTGGTTGTATCTTGGGGAGTTCTGCTACAACACAACCTATCACATGTCCATTGGTATGTCCCCTTTCCGAGCTCTTTTATGGGTACGATGCACTTACTTTTTCTGATATGGTTTTTGGAGACAGCAGGACCCCAGGGGCCAAGGACTAGGTTCAAGACAACCAAGAAATTCTCCAGGCTCTTAAGAACAATTTGCAGGTGGCCCAAAATCAACAAAATATATATGCTGATAAGCGCAAGGTGGAGAGACAGTTTGAGGTAGGATACATGGTCTACCTATGCTTGCAGCCGTACAGGCAATCTTCACTCAAGTAGAAGGGTGCAAAAAAGTTGTTGCCACGATTCTATGGACCTTATTGTGTGGTGAGGAGAGTGTGTGAGGTGGCTTATGAACCGGAGTTGCCTTCCGAGAGCCGGATCCAAAACTTATTCCATGTTTCATTCCTGAAAAAGGCATTGGGACAACAAGTTGTAGCAGCAACCGAAATGCCTTCGTTGGATGATGAGAGGAATTTGATTTTGACACTAAAGCTCATACTAGAGACCCGAAAGAGGAAGTTGAGAAACAAAGTGGTTAGGGAACATTTGGTCAAGTAGAAAGATTTACCGGAGGAGGATGCTCCATGGGAGCATGAGTAGAATTTGCAGCCTCTAGTTTTACAGTTGTTTGGGGTCAAGCACCATCTGGGAGGGGAGGACTGTAATGTCCCTTCCTAGATTTTTCCTAATGTCTTAGGAAATCAATTTTGACAATTTTGATTAAGGCTAACCCAAGGCAGTTTTTGGTGGAAGACATAGGAGAAATAATTTATTTGGATGCTAGTGAAATATCGGACCCACATGAAATATGCACTAGAGGAAAAATGAATTCGAGTTCCTCAATGAAAATCGAATTAGTGGAGGGACCCACAAGGAATACATGGCCAACAATAATAAAAGGAAGGAACGAAGGGATTCATTGGGGTCTTTTGTCTATTTGAGAAATCGAATTGCCTTAGTTGTTTAGCTGAGCCAATATTGTGTTATTTAGCACAAGAGCTTCCCAAGGAGAGAAGCTCAACCTTTCTTCGATGGAATTTGAGTGCCACCCAAGGTAGGATTTCCTTACCTTTGAGACTGGAGGAAACACTACCTACAGGTTCCACGGAATCCTAGGAGCCTAGGACGCAGTCTGAATCCATCACTGCACAAAGGGAGGTGACATCTTGTTGTTGTGGAGCAGAGCTGTTGGAGAATTGACTGGAGGAGCTACAGGAATGGTACTTGCCTATTTTCAGGAGTCTGGGAGCAGCTACAGCCAGAGAGGAGTAGCCCATACGCAGTTCCCATCCATTACACGCAAGGACTGCGTCATCACCTCCATGACTGTGTAGTCATTGGAGTGGAGTCATTTGTAGTAGAATCAACCGAAAGAGTTTGGATCTGGAGAGTTGGGAAATCAATTAGAGGGCCATTGGAGGGAGATTGTTGGAGTTTGGAGAGCAGTGATTAACAACAACAACCATAGTGACAAAATTCAAATTTAGAGAAGGGCCAAGCTGTGAAGGGCCAGTTTTTGAAGGTTGGAACCAAGTGAAACCCTTTCTGGGTTTTTCTGGGTTTTGGCAAGGATCATCTTCCCAAATTCCTAGAATTTTCTGGGCAGTCTAGAGGGGGGTATATCAGAGGGACAAATCTGGCAACAGTGCAATTTTGGAGCAACAATGCAGTTTTCTAGAGTATCTAGCCTTTGCATCTATTGGGCTTTCTTGTATTCATCACTCGGTGCTTGTATCTTGCCTTGTGCAAGCCCGGGTGCATTTTCTCCAACTCACTTGTACCTCAACATCAATTATTAATAAAATCTTGGCCTGTTTTGGCATTTGGAGAATTTTTTGGTTATTGTGCATGTGCTTCTGAAAATTTATGTGTTTGTATATTTGCATGTTTTTGCTATCATTATAAATTTTCCATTTGGAATATTACAGATAACAAGTGATTTGACACTTTGACTTTGACTTGGTGTCAATAGAACTATGATGAATACAATACTGACACACTATCTTGATTTGAATTTTGACCTTTACACTGTAGTGACTGTGATAACCTAGGGTTAATACTAGATGTCTTGTAGTACGTGATATAATTGTGACCTTACAGGGTAACATGTTTTTGAGAAAAATATCATCTTGTTGTACAATTTATTAATGTGAAAATGGACATCAGTGATCACTAGTGAAACAACATATGTTGGTAGCTCTCTGTGGGCAGAGCTTGACAACATTGGTAGCAGGTCATAGGGATCACCTGAGGCATCTTGGTGTATGTCGTTATCAGACATTTGGGTTCAGCAGTGGAGCAGTGACTGCGATATGCAGTTAAGCAGTGAAGGTGATATGTAGTTGAGAAGTGACAGTGATATGCAGTTGAGCAATGAAAGTGATGTACAATGTTGAGCAATGATTAGATTTTGCAAGAAATCAACTTGAGTAGGATTGTATAGTGATCAGTGGCTACCATATTTTTACATGTTATAGTGGCATCTTATTTACAACATTATTCTATTGACTCAAAACAAAGGGGGATCCAGTGTGAAAATTGTGAAACGTAGTCCACCGAATTTCAGAGTGATTGGAGACACCTTCAGGTTGTGACCTGAGAACTCTTGAGGGTGGCAGGGTGGTGTTAGGGCAAGCATAGCCTGCATAGGGCGTTGGGGCTGATAAATCACAGGGAGTTGGGGCGTCCCTTCAGTTGGTGTTGATAAATCATAGGGCACTGGGTCGTCCTTTTAGTTGGGGCTAATAAACTACAAGGCGACAAAGCATCATTCAAACAATTGCTAGTAAATAGAGTGTTGGGGCACTTGTCAGCTCGTGGCCTGACTTACATGGCGTTGGGGAGTCCTTCCGGTTGTAGTAGGTTATTGGGGTGTAGTAGCGTCCTACAGGTTGTAGCTTGTAAATCATGGGGTTTGAGCCTCTTTCAGTTGGAGCTCAAATTTTGGTGTAATTATTTCTTTTTAGGAGATGAATGTAGAGATTTTGTGTATTTTGGGTAGCATTAGTTGTGCTTTAGCTCCCAAACTTTTTGGAGGGACTAGAGTACACTTGATCTACAAGACCCAGAAATCGATTTGGGAAATTTCATCTGGTTTAGGATATATTAAATTAATTAATTATTTTAATGTATTTCCTAAGTTAAAACTTAGGGAACTTAAATAATTCAAGTGAATTTAATTAAACATGTGATGAAATTGTCTTAAGTCACATGGATCAAGCTTTCTTTTAATCTTAGCCATTGATTCAAGATCTGATCATGGTCGTTGATTTGTCAATGAGAAAAGTACAAAGGAAAGGCTTGGGGTCATTTGTAAAGATACACAGAGGCGGAGCACTGAAGCTAAGCTGAGATTCTAGGGCAAGGTTTGCTAAGAATACTCAGAAGTGTTTCAGCTGCAGAGGGGAATTTAGACCAAGGGAATGATCTGATGTCGGGGTCTAGAATACACTAGAGGTAGAGATCAGCTCAAGGACAACACAGAGGAAGGCAGCAACAGTAGCAGTAAGGATAGCGTAGTCTCTCCGAGGACAACATGATTTTCAGCAAGAAACCCTCAGGGGTTATGCAGAGACCCTTCAAGGGCAACATAGTGACTGCGTCACCCAGTCTGGGGTAACGCAGTCCCTTCTGGAGCAGCCCTGAGGGTTTGGAGGACTTTAGAGGTTGACACAGAGCCTTTCAGGGACAGCGCTGGGGTTTCTAGGCCCTAATATTGGCTGAGTTCTATAAATCTCGTTTGAGGGTGTGGATCAGTCATTGTTTTGGCCCTAGATCAGCTAGTGAGCTGTAGATCTAGTATTTTCTCTGTCGGGTTGTCCAGATCTGGAACCCAGTAATAGAACCCTCCAGTAGCCAGAGATCGGTTGTCCCACATTGGGCTTTTCCGGGGACTATTTGTCTAGAAATAACTGTGTCACTTTGTCAATGTGTGCATGTGCTTATTCTAGATCTGGATTGGTAGAGATCTGTTATGTGTTTTGCTTTGATTTTAACTTGAATTTATTCAGTTAATAACTTGCATAAGTAGGAGGAGCATAACTGGATTAACAGTAATAATTTCTACATAAAGTATAAGATTCATAAATTTCTACATGGTATCTTAGCAATTGTAGATCTAGGAGGGACACCAGCTGAAGACACTAAAGGTTCTAGCTGCAGAAAGCAATTGGAAAAGCAGCAGAAACGCAGATCTAAAGGGACAACGTAGTTTTTAGGAGCAGATTCACGCAGAGGGAAGGGTGACGTTGTCCAGTGCTGTGTCCTAGCAAGCCCACGCAATTACTGCGTAGAGGCAGCTCAGAAACAACGTGGTTTGGTTTGAAGCCAGCCAGTGTAATTTAGATCTGAATCTGTCAGATCCAGAAAAGATTGCAGAGAAGCTGCAGAAATTCAGAAAAGTTGGTGGGGTTAAAATTCTGAAGTTTTCAGATTTTTAGCCTCATCACAAGTGACAAATATTGGGAGGAGATCAGCTTCTCAGGGAGTTTCTTACCAAAGGAAACTTAGAATTTGATCAGAGGATCAAAGAAGAAGCTGAATCATAGTTGATTTGGTAGATTTCCAACGAGAGAAATCAAGTGTCAGAGGGAGCAGAAGGCACCTGTTTCACCAAGGGCCTTAGATCCATTTCTCTAGCAAAAAGAAAAGGAAGTTCCGACACACTCTGAGCAGATGGCTCCTCATGGACTGCTTGATCAGGATAGGCTTCGGTTTGGAAGGCAAGGATCCTGATTGTCCTTGAGGCGTACAATCTAAGAGACCATGCAGAGCAGACTCTAGCCACACCGACAGATGCGGATCTTCTTCGGAAGCATAAGGAAGCTGCTGGGCATGCCAAACGGCTGATTATGGATAGTATCAAGGACCATTCTACCACACATAGCTAAGAAGAAGACAGCTAACGAGATGTAGAAGGCCTTGACTTCCCTATATGAGGGAAAATATGTCCAAAGAAAGATGTTGTTGGAGACCCAAATGAGGTCATTCATGATGACCAAGGGAGAAGACATGGAGCACTTCCTCTTCAGACTGCATTAAATCAGAGATCAGCTGACTGCATCAGGTGCAACGGTGGATGATGCTGTGATAGCCAGGACTGCCCTCAATGCAGTGACGGATGAGTGGGAAACCTTTGTCCAAAGTATCTTGGGCAGAGTGGACCTCCCAGATTGGGACAGCTTGTGGTCAATTCTGCGTCAAGAAGAACTCCGCAGATTCACCAAGAGGCAGCACAACCCAGGATTGAGCAAAGTGAAGAAGGAAGATGAGGAAGATGCAGCCTTGGCATTGAAGAAGCAGCCAAAGAAAAAGAAGGATCTTTCAAATATCAAGTTCTTCAAATGTGGTGAAATGGGACATTTTGCCAGCCATTGTCCTCTGAAGAAAAAGGACAAGGAAGCATCTTCTTCCAAAGCAACTGTGGCAAATGATGGATCAGAAGATGATGCAACCATGAGTGCTCATGAACCACGGAGGTGGGGTGACATGGACATGTAGAGGAGCTACATGGAGGAAAAAGGCGAGATCCTTGAGCAACTCCTCTCTTGGATCACAAGCGAGCTACGACAACCTTAAGTCAGTAGCGGGACAAGTGGAGCAGTGGGGGCATAGATCACGGATGAGGCAGAAGCAGAGGCAGATCAGAACGCTGGGAGGAGTAGCGTAGAGCAAAGCAGTAGCAGTGTAGAAGCAGTAGCAGTGCAGAGGTTGATGTGACTTCAACAGCGTAGTGTAGTGCTGCTTACACAGTGCATAGTTGCAGCAATGCAGAGAGCTTCAGAGGGACAGTGCAGTGCAGCAGCAACGTGATAGGTTTCAGCACAAGGGGCTGATGTGACTTCAATAGTGCAGAAGGAGTCTGATTATGCAGACAGAGCCGTAGTTGTGCATTGTTATTTAAATGCCAGCACAGATCTATAGCCTATGGAGCTTCAGTGATGAGGATGCAGCCTAGCTGACTTGTCTGTCAAAGATTGGGCAGGAGATTCAGTTGTTCTCTCTCAACAACTGAAGTTGTAGTGCAACAGATCAGCAGTGGCAGTGCTATGAGCAACACAGATGCAGCGTATTGAGAGGGAGCTGCAGTACAGCAGTTGCAGTGGCAGTTGCAGAGTCATGGGAAGCAGTACAGAATTGCGGCAATAGTGCAGAGTTGAGTGGCAGGAGGCCAAGCTTCAGCAGCACAGAACCAATACCCAAAGTCATGTAATGCATAGTGTGATGTATTGCTAGAGCACACCGTTGATGCTAAGAGGGAGCATTGAGATTTTGTGTATTTCGGGTAGCATCAGTTGTGCTCTAGCTCCCAAACTTTGTGGAGAGATTAGAGTACACTTGATCTACAAGACCCAGAAATGGATTTGGGAAATTTCATCTGGTTTAGGAGATATTAAATTAATTAATTATTTTAATGTATTTCCTAAGTTAAAACTTAGAGAACTTAAATAATTAAAGTGAATTTAATTAAACATGTGATGAAATTGTCTTAAGTCACACAAATCAAGCTTTCTTTTAATCTTAGCCATTGATTCAAGATCTGATCATGGCCGTTGATTTGTCAACAAAAAAAGTATAAAGGAAAGGCTTGGGGTCATTTGTAAAGATACACAGAGGCAGAGCACTGAAGCTAAGCTAAGATTCTAGGGCAGGGTTTGCTAAGAATACTCAGAAGTGTTTCAGCTGCAGAGAGGGGAATTTAGACCAAGGGGATGATTTGATCCCGGGGTCTAGAATACAAAAGAGGCAGAGATCAGCTCAAGGACAGCGCAAAGCAAGGCAGTAGCAGTAACAACAAGGACAACGCAATTTTCAGCAGGAAACCCTTAGGGGTTATGCAGAGACCCTTCAAGGGAAGCGTAGTGACTACGTCACCCAGTCTGGGGTAACGCAGTCCCTTCCAGAGCAGCGCTGAGGGTTTGGAGGACTTCAGAGACTAACGCAGAGCCTTTCAGGGACAATGTTGGGGTTTCTAGGCCCTAATCTTGGCTAAGTTATGTAAATCCCGTTTGAGGGTGTGGATCAGTCATTATTTTGGCCCTAGATCAGCCAGTGAGCTGTAGATCTAGTATTTTCTCTGTCGGGTTGTCCAGATCTGGAACCCAGATTTGTGTATTCAGAAATATTCTTAATAATAGAACCCTCCAGCAACTAGAGATCGGTTTTCCCACATTGGGTTTTTTCGGGGACTATTTGTCCAAAAATAACTGTCACTTTGTCAATGTGTGCATGTGCTTATTCTAGATCTGGATTGGTAGAGATATGTTATGTGTTTTGCTTCAATTTTAACTTGAATTTATTCAGTTAATAACTTGCATAAGTAGGAGGAGCATAACCGGATTAACAATAATAATTTCTACATAAAAGTATTAAGATTCAGAAATTTCTACAATGAAGACAATTAATAAGAGGCATTCGGTGGTTTTCCACCTAAAAATCTTTGTATCTATTGTCTCTATTTTTCTGCATTGTTGTATGGTGTTGTTTACTGGTAGTATGGTTTTGCTATCTGATATTGAATAATAATAATATTGTTGAAGAATAGCTAATGCTTTGAAAAAAATTATAAAGTGATAATTGCTAAGAATATTGATTCATCCCCCTCTTCGTATTTCCAACAATTGGTATCAAATTACATTCCTCCAGTAGCAGCTTAATAGTTGGAAGGCAGATCTCGGACTAAAAAGATGGGAAAATTGAAGAATAAAGCTGCCAAGAGCCCAAAGGAAGTTTCAGGTACTATAATAGTCTCCAAACCTGAAGAAAATCAGTATTGTACACTGACACCCGAATTTGATGAAGATAATTATTGGATATGGGAATCTAGAATGGTAGTCCATCTGAAAGCTCATGATGTATGGAAATTTGTTGTTTCTAGAGACACATCTACCAATGAAGCTAAAAGGTACAATATGAAAGCCATGAATGTCATTTTTAATTTTCTGCTAGATCCCATAAAAGAAAAAGTTGGTCAGTGTTCAATGACCAAGATTCTTTGGGAAAGGCTCCATAATCTCTACTCAAAGAAGCATTCAAGTCAAAATGTAAATGTTGCTAATCATGAGGATTATGATATTAAGGAATCAAACAAGGATGCTCCTGAAGAAGAAGCTGAAGAAATGAGTGAAATCAAATTTCAAAATGAAGTTGTCAAAGTTATAAAGGAACTCAAGGGTGAAAAGGAAAGGGCTAAATTTCTGAAATAAGAACTGAAGATAGCAAAAGGACATGTCAAAAGACTTAATAAGAAGAGTGAAGAATCCGAGGAAATTTTCAATAGTCTTAGAATCCAGTTAGAAGAAGTCGAAAAATTCGAAGAGTCAGAATCGTACACTCAAAGAAGAAGTTGCTCTATTGATACTCCAAGTGCAGGAAGCGGAGCAAAAAGAGAAAGATTTGGCAAGTCAATTAAAGGAATCTGGTAAAAGGTACGTATCTGAAGTTGATCAAAAGCAAAAGGAACTGGATATAACTATTCTAGAAATAGACAAGCTCAGGAAAGAAAATGGAAGGCGGAAGTAACAAATACAAGTTCTCAACAAAGAAGCAGAAAAGGCCACTCTTCTAAAGCTACAAATAGAATCAGCAGAAAGAAGAAGACAAATCTTGAAAAGTCGGTTTCAAGAGGACCTTGCTCAAAAGCAAGAAGAACTTGCCGCAACCCTTAATGAAGTCAACAAGTTCAAGGATTGGCAAAAGGAACATTTGTAGGTTATTGACATGAAAGATCAATAATTGGCCTGGTTCAAGATAAAGGCAAAAGAAGCAGGTAAAGCTCCATGTGACGAAGGCACAAGCTCTAAATCTTTGCAAAATTAAGATGAGGAAAAGACTGGGAATATTGCAGCTTCAAAGAATGATGGTGAAGCAATCAAGGACAACAGAAAACGAAAGACTATATCATCGTCTCCGAGGAAGAACAAATACAAAAGACCTCTAGATACGTTAGTTCATTTAATAGTTATTTTTTTTCATGTACTAACTATGGACATATGGCTAGGGATTTTGAATTTTTTGACAGGTACAATTATCAAAGATCACCATCTCCGAAGAAGAATGAATCTAAACAAGATAACTCATCCAGGTACACTCATTTATTTAATGGTTATTGTTTTTCATGTACAAACTATAGACATATGGCTAGGGATTGTGAATTTTTTGACAGGAAAAATTACCAGAGGCATCTGCAAAACCCTAGAAGCAAGTTCGCAAGATCACGAGACAGATTCCACAATGATTTTGACAACATAAAGTACATGTCATATGGGCCAAAAATTGAATGTTTCAAATGCCATAACTATGGCCATATAGATCGCAATTGAAGATACCAGATGGAATCTTCTACGGATGCCATTGAATGATTCAAATTTCATAATTATGGGCACATAGCTCGAGAGTTCAGGTACAACCCCAACATTAAATGTATAAATGTCAAAACTATGGGCACATATCTCGAGATTGTAGGTACAAGAAGGTTTGGAAAGGGAAGATCAAGTAGATAAGAAAGTCTCAACAATCATGCTTTCAATATTCGTAAGGGCGAAAGGTAATGATGAATCAACAGGTACATTGGACGATGACACAAGTCAGGATGATCCAACCAAAGAGTTAGGTGATACATCATTTTGAAGATATATCTGTGGCACAAGTCTACAATTGACAGATAGGAAACATGTGCAGATAGTTGCATCAAGACAAATGTGTCAAATACATAACATGTTTAGGGGGAGAAGAAAAGTTAAAGGATTACATGTCCACAACGATTGTTATTGACATATTATTAGAAGAAGGATTCTCGTCAAGGAAATCACATGCAGATGACAAGTCCACATGAAGCGGGAAGATTGTCATGGGGAGACCCCCTTTGCCATTGATGTCAAAGGGGGAGGGAAATCATATGGAGATTTAAGTCATGAGAAGAAGATGGAAGCATGAAGTAAGGGGGAGTTGTACATGTGTCGCCATCAATGAAAAAGGGGGAGATTGTTGGATGCTGTTGTCATTGATGTCAACCCTAGGGTTTGCCTGGGTTTGAATTTAACTGAAACACTCATCATTGATGTCAAATTGTAACGAATGCTTCTTATAATTGTCATATTAAATCAAGTTTCCAGTTACACCGTTGGATGGTTGAAAACCCAAGTGCTAGGGTTTGGGTTCCTTGGACTTAGGATGTACCTAGACTTTGTTGAAGGTTTTTCAAGAGTCAAAATATTAAATTTGACTAGGTGATCCATGTCATTATATTCTCCTTATCAAGATCTTTCTGATGGTATGTGGTATGCCACATGGTTTTCCCTGGTTTGAGAGATAACTGAAGTTGAGGTCAGAGACCCCACTTTCTGATACCGCACCATTTTGGTGGAGCAGTCTACTACAGGGCAGAGGTAGAGGAGGAAGAGGGGGTCGTGGTAGAAGATGCAGGCCTAATCCATTTTCAGATACTGTAATATTCCTAATTAGCGACAGCTAATTGGAATATTCGACTTTGTATTGTTTTGTCATATGTGGTTTGTAGATAAATAAAAAAGTGAGTAAAAGGGGGTCTAACTCACTTTAGTGGAATAAAACACCTTCCTAGTAGCACAACGTTGTAACTTAAGGGGGGAGCCAAGGGGGGCCACACACCACGTGGAGGAGAGAGAGACTACGTTGGTTTTGGAGGGAAACCAATGCTATAAAAGGTGGAGGAGCCTCCTCATTTGGGGATTCTTGTTGTTGATGATATTGGAGCTAGACATTTTGTCTTCTTGAGCACGCTGGCTGTTTAGCCTGTCTGCAGCATTGTTTAGTGCGTTGAGTGTCTCCGGTCGGAGATCTCGCCCTTAGCCCCGGGGGACTTCGAGTGCCTGCTCGGGCAAGGTTTTTCCTTCAGTCTTTTGCGGGAGATTTGGTTGGTTGTTTTGCTGAGGAGCTGGGCTCTATTTGTGACTGCGCAGTCCCTGGGAGAGAAGACGCAGTTTTGGATGGAGGTGTTTCGTTGCGGGGGTTTTCTGTAGGAGATTCATTTGATATCCAGAGGAGAGGATCAGTATTGCCGGTAGGAGGTTTCTTGAGGAGTGTGCGGCACAGTTTCAGCTATTATCTTTTGGCATCTGCGCTGAGCCTTGCAGAGGCAGCGTAATTCCTTGAGGAGGGTTTCTTTGGTGATTTTCGGAGGCTGCCCATTTTCGATATGGTTTCTGGGTTTTGTCCGGGGTGGTGACTACAGGTGGTCTGCAGATTTTCAGCTCATTCCGGCAAGGGGATCATCCCCTAGTTTCAGTCCATTCCAGCAACAGTAGTTTACGGCAGTTTTCCAGCAGCTGGGACGCAGTCTCTTGCTTCAGCCATTTTTCTGTCTTCTGAGAGAGTTCTCCACTTGCCTTGAGCAAGAATAGGTGCTATCATTCTGATCATCTATTGTATTTCTTTATATTCTCATATTAATAAAATGGCTTAGCATTCCTGGCATTTTTATGAGTATTTGCTTTATGTTCTATTTCTGGCATTTTCCATATTGTCGTATGCTTGTATTGTTGTCTATTTCCCTTTCGGGATATTACAGATACAGAGGTTGAAAACACTAGAGAGGGTGACATTTTGGTGGAGGATCACATGGATAATAATGATGGACCTGAGTGGGGCGACAACAGTGTGAAAATTCATATTACATGGAATCCTACTGCAGTAACGGATGGAAAATCTCCTATTTGTTATTTTACTTAACAAATTATTCACAGTTTTCTACAAGAAAATATCGAAATCCATTCACTACAGTCTACACAATTAAACTTTGGAATAAATACAAGTGCAGAAACAAATCTGAACACACATAGATCACACAACCATCAGACACAATTGTTTTTGGACTAATGTCCCCGGAAAAACCCAATGTGGGAACACTGGTGCAACAGATCTAAGGTTTTATGTTATTATACAATAAATTCTGAGTACAAATCTATGATTCACGAGACTGTCAAATCATATAGAGAAATTGATAGAAGAGATCTCGTGAGACAAACCTCACTTCTCCACGGGAAAGTGGCATTGATCTGCATCAAGGTTGGACTGCCCTGCGTGCAATTATGGCTACCCTTCTGCCTCTGCGTTGGTCTCACTGCTGGCTGGAAACTGAAGCCTCCTGGCCCTCTGAAAATCTCTCTGGTATCTGACTTTGGCTCTGCATTGTCTCCTCAACAAGAAAACGACTTTCCCTCTAGCTCTATGCAGTGATTGCGTAAGCACTACGTCACTGCTCTCTACGCTAATGCTATGGCTCTCTCTCTCTCTGTTGCTAAGTACTCTCCGGCTCAGGAAACCTTCCAACCGATGTTACTGCTCCTCACTACAATCAAGAATCACTTAGATTTGATTTTCGTCTGAGTAATTGCTTCGTCAGAAAAAGATAATTTCTAGATTCTCCGTGTCTCCATGAATATGTTTCCCAAATTACCCTTCAAGTCCTTATAATCTTCTCATTGACGATTCAATGGCCTAGATTAGATCTCTAATCAATGACTAAGATTAACTTTTGACTTGATCCATTTATTCTAGATCATTCTCACTCATATTTTATTAATACAATTTAATTATTTTATTTTCCTAAGTTTTGACTTAGGGTCCCTTTAAAAATAATTAATTATTTCTATAGAATACAATCCGAGTGGAATTTCACCAAACGTTTTCTAGGTTATTTAAAATACATGTGTCTAAGCCTCTCCATAAAATTTGAGACTTAGAGCACATCCGATGGTACCCCAAATCAACACTCCCTCTTAGCGAGGAATGTGCTCAAACAATATGCCCTGCTACATACTATTCTGACTCTGAAATATCTCCCTTTGCACTGTTGATGTCTGACTCTACTTCCGATTAACTCTGCGCAAATACTACATGTGTACTGCTGCTGACACTACCACTGTCAACACTGCATTTGTACTGCAATTCCCTCTGAATTCTGCATCCGTTCTGCTAATGAATCTGCCACTGCCAACTACTACACTGCAACTAAAAAAGAAGCATCCAAACTTAACAAAGTGTTCAACATGATGCATCTCGGTGATGAAGATATGATTGTTGCTAGCCTCTGCGTTGTCCCTATGTAGCTATTGTGCTGCTAATGCTCTGCACTGTGTCCCTCTGCGCTACTGCAGCACAGCTCTGCGCTGCTCAGACTCTGGTGCTGCTAACTATTGCACTATCCCTTCTCATTCCTCTGCATCAACCGGTACTCGTCCATCCTGCTACTTCTATTTTTGGGCTGTCGTAGCAAGGTGATGATTCGAGAGGTGGACTCCTCAGGGATCCTGCCCAATCTTGTAGATATTTGGGTCTAAAACTCCAAATCAGCCCACCTCCCTCCTGGAGGTATATGAGCAATCATTGTAAACTCCTCGTCCTCTATCTTCGTTGCTCTGACCTGAGGATCATGCTTCTCATCCTTGTCCCTCTTTCTGAGAGGACATTGTGTGGCGTAATATCCCATCTTGCCACACTGAAAGCATTTGATCTTTGATATGTCCTTCTTCCTCCTTCACTTCTCTTGCTACCCCTTTGATGCAAGGGTCGCATTTTCTTCCTCCTTGATCTTCGAACCGCTACTGCTACCACCCTCAAGTTGACACTTGAGTAAGTCTCTCCACATCTCTTCTTGCTGAAGAGTTGCCCACATTGACTCCCAGTCCGGCAAGTTCTCTCTTCCCAGGATGCTCTTGACAAAAACTTGGTAATCCTTGGACACTGAGCTGAGGGCCAATCTGACCATCTTTGTGGCCTTAGGAGCTGCTACTACGGCTGCCAACTGATCTCGGTTTTCCTGAAGTCTAGATAGGAACAATCAATACACTCTCCCTTCTGCATCCTGGTGGTGCGCATTTTTTCCTCCAAAAACATCTTTTGTTGCTCGGAATTCCCCTGGCATAGCGTCTCCAGCCCATCCCACATCCACCTTGGTTGTCCCTTTGCTAGAGATGTGTGAAATGATGTGATCCCTCACTCCATCAAGGATCAACCGCTTTGCTTTCGCCATATTCTTCTTGAAGGCCCGTAATGGTACTACATCCATCGATTCAGCCTGAGCACTATCGATAAAGTGCTTGAGGTCATGCTCATCTAGAAGGAAGGAGATCCTTGCCTTCCAGATTAAATATTGGAGGTACCCTCCAACCGGTCTTGGTCATGCAATCCGTTGGTGGCCATCTCACCCAACTATTGTCGATCTACTGCCTTTCACCCTCTTCACAGCTGGATTTACGCACTCCTTGTGGGTCAAGCCACGAAATATGTTGCTACTATACAGGGAAACTGAGTTTCTTGGGCAAGAAACTCACTGAGGTCAGAAATCCCCAAAACTATGTTTCAACTACGCTTTCTGATGCTCTGCACTACCAATTACTGCTGCACAGTCAACTGCGTCCCTCCAATTGTTGATCTGCGCTGATCTGCTGTGTTTCTCCCTCTGTCGTGGACAAATTGCGATCTGGAAAATCCTACCTCTTTGTCGGCTCACTCAGAGAGAGATTTCCATGCAACTACTAGCCCTCCTAGCTTGGACTGCGCAATCTTCTGGGAGATCGATCTGCTGCTTCTGCAGCTCTTTGATCCTGGCTTCACAAACACTGGATTTGTTGGATATGTTCTTTGTCTCGCCTGCACTTAGCTTAAACAAGCTCCGATGCCATGTGAAAATTCGTATTACATAGAATCCTACTGCAGCAACTGATGGAAAATTTTCTATTTATTATTTTACTTAACAAATTGTTTACTGTGTTCTACAAGCAAATATCGAAATCCATTCACTACAGCCTTCAAAATTAAACTTTGGAATAAATACAAGTGCGGAAACAAATCTAAACACACATAGATCGCACAACCATCCGACACAATTGCTTTTGGACTAATGTCCCCGGAAAAACCCAATGTGGGAAAACCAGTGCAGTAGATCTGAGGGTTTATGTTATATGCAGTAAATTCCGAGTACAAATATGTGATTGACGAGATTGTCAAATCATACAGAGAAACTGATAGAAGAGATCTCGTTAGACAAACGTCACTCTTCCACAGGAGACTGGCACTGATCTGCACCAAGGTTGGGCTGCCCTGTGCTGCCTTTACACAGTGACTGCGTCACCCACGCTGGCTCTACACCGCAATTACGGCTTCCTTTTTGCCTCTGCGCTGGTCTCACTGTTCGTTGGAAATTGAAGCCTACTGGCCCTTCGGAAAATCTCTCTGGGATCTGACTCTGGCTCTACGCTGTCTCCTCGGCTAGAAAACGACTTTCCCTCTAGCTCTACGCAAGCACTGCGTCATTGGCTCTCTGCGCTGATGCTGTGGCTCTCTGTGTCTTTGCTGCTAAGTACTCTCTGGCTTAGGAAACCTTTCAACTGGTATTACTGCCCCTCACTGCAATCAAGAATCACTTAGATCTAATTTTCGTCTGAGCACTTGCTCTGTCAAAAAAATTCGATCTCTAGATTCTTTGTGTTTCCACGAATATGTTTTTCAAATGACCCTTCAAGTCCTTATAATCTTCTCGTTGAGGATTCAACTACCCAGATTAGATCTCTAATCAACAGCTAAGATTAACTTTTGACTTGATCCGTTTATTTTAGATCATTCTCACTCATATTCTATTAATACACTTCAATTATTTTATTTTCCTAAGTTTTGACTTAGAGTCTCTTTAAAAATAATTAGTTATTTCTATAGAATACAATCCGAGTGTAATTATACCAAACACTTTCCAAGTTATTTAGAATACATGTGTCTAAGCCTTTTCACAAAATTTGAGACTTAAATCATATTCGATGCTACCCCAAATCAACAAACAGATTAAATAATGAAACTTTGGAGGAGCTTGTGAGACAAAATAGGGAGATGATCAATGTAGTGACTCGAATGATGGGGACACTCATACAAAATCAGCAGCCTCACACCAATCATGGTGACAGTGGTTCCGATATTGGAGAAGGGATCCATATGCATGAGCATACAAACCAACAGCCCCATACACTTGTACGTGGATATTCTTAACACCCCACAATGCCTCAATTCATGGGTGAACCTGAGAGGGAGAGAGAATCAAATGCCCTTGAAGACCTAGTAAGATATTTCGCTATAGGATTTGAGGAGTATGATGGGTTATACCCCAGGATTCAGAGGGCTATTTCACTTGGGGAGTTTATTCACCATAAAAAGAGGTGCAGAACTGGAGTTGGGTCATCTTAGAGAGGGGGACAGCAACACCAGAATCAAGACACCCAAAAGTTGGCAAGTAAGGTTACACTTCCAAACTTTGATGGGTCATCCAGGAATTCAGCTAGGGCATGGGTATAGAAGCTCGACACTTGTCTGCATTTGAACCCCATGCGAGAACCTAATGCTATTTGATTTGCCACACTGGATTTGGATGGAGAGGCGCAAGAGTGGTGATACCATGGATTGGTTACATTGGGGCATGCCAACATCACATATTATACTGAGTTTACGAGGAGGTTGGTTGAGATATTTGACCAGAAGGATAGTGACCTACATTCCTGGAGTTGGCTAACCTAAGACAGACTAGCAACACTGAGTCTTACGTGGCCGAGTTCTAGGGACTAGTTTTTATGTTCATTGATATTTCACAGGCAAGGTTGATTATGTAGTTCATCAAGGGAATAACAGAGCCTCTATGTGGCTGAGTGAGAGCATACAGGCCCATATCTCTACAGGATGCAATTGGTCGAACCAGGGTCATGATTGATGCAGTTCCAAAGACCAGAGTTCCAGCACCTCCCAGGCCTACCTTTCCCTAGCAAGGTAAGGACACCAGGCCTCCTCTAATCCAGGTGTATACTAGTGGTCTCCCGCCTATTCCACTTGGACCCCCACCATTGTTTCTTTCAATTTTCTTAATTGTAGCACAACTTACTATTTTTGGCAGTTTTTCGGTCCTAAACTTACGGAGCTGTTTTGAGGGCCTAAAAGACGTTTTTTTTGGGAAAACAAAGATACTAGAAAATTGCAACAATGATTTATCGTTCTTTTTTCGGTCCTCTTGGAGATCTTCGAAACAAGGTATTATGATATCAAATGGATATCTTATGCCAAAGTTACAACCCCAGGGAGTTGACATTCCAACCCCAACGAGGCCCACAAACTTTTGGTGCGTCATCTCCTAGGGTTAGGTTTTTGGATGTTTAGGGTTTCCCATTGTTTCTTAATGATAAAAAAGCCTTTGAGCCTCATTTTAACATAGTTCAGAAGGCATGTAGCGGCCACATCTCTTCTCAGAGATAAACTACCATCGCTCGAACTAGTTTATTTTCATTTTGCATGTAAGAGTTCTTAGTGTATTTTTTATTAATGAATTGAAGTTTTGTTTCATTGTAGCTTTGTGTTTCTATTTATCAGTGGGATTAGTGGTATCAGAGAGGTCTTCTCTTTCTCTATTTTTTTGTGCATGTTCCCAATGAGGTCGAGGTATAAGGAGTTGGGACTTGAACTGGTTGAACCCTTGTAAGACAATCCCCGGCGACACCGACAACCTCCCATGCGAGAATACAAGAAAGAAAGGGGAGCAATAGATCCTATGAAACTACTACTTGAAGAATCCCTCGAGCGGCAAAGGAATGAGATGATGGACAACTTTGCCCAGATACTTCGGCAGACACCCACCGACGACACATCTTCATCCAGCAGTCACTTTGGAGGCACCACCCCCATCAAGGTACAAGTGAACTTCAATATCCCTATATTCGAAGGTCAAGTAGATGCAGATGTTGTAGATAAATGGTTGAATCTGCTGGAGGGTTATTTTTCAGTCCATATTTTCTCTGATAGGGAGAGGATTACTTTTGCACTGCTTAAGGTCGCTCCCCATGTCAAGGACTGGTGGGAAACTTACTATGAGAAAAGGGTCGAGGAACCCTCTATGTTCATAACTGCATCCACTTGGAACTATTTTCGAGATGTTGTCAAGAAACAACATTACCCCGTGGGGAGCTATGAGGACAAATACATATAATGGACCAATATGTGCATGATTTCACAAATATTTTTCATACTATATGCACAAAGTTGGGTATCAAAGACTCTAAGCGACATTTGGTGCTCAAGTACCGCGATTGTCTACAAAAATAAATTCAGGAAGAAATGGAGTGCCTGGACATCTCCTCGCTTGGTGCAACATACCAATATGCTGCCAAAATTGAACAAAAAGTTAAATAGAGGAAGCGAGACTTTGGATCTGTGAATCCAAAGCAGAGAAAAGGCGTGCCCAAACCACAGAACAAAGGACAAAGCCAAGGCGAGTTCACCTAGGACAACCCATTGAAGTCGCAAGCACAGAAAAACACCACAAAGACAAAGAAGGACACAAGAAAGTGGTGCGAGTTCCATAAGAGCCCCACTCACGGCACAAGTGAGTGTGGTGCCAAGCAGTCACTAGTGGTTGAGCTGAAGACTTCAGAGTCAGATGAATGTTCTGACTCGGAGTTGGACCTTGACAAGGGGAATGACAAAGTGAAGAAGATTATTGATGCAGAGCCCAGCGCAACCGTTGCCACCACCAAGGTCCAGAAGATTGAGCCAGAAGATCCAGAGGAAGGGATGATCGTACACATTTTGCACATGTACAACTCGAAGCATCCACGCACATGGGATGAAAGCCTCCCCTATGTCCGACACAGCTACAATGGAGCTCTCCATAGCTCAACTAGCCACAGCCTCTTTCAGGTGGTGTTGGGATTCTAGCCATTATGTTCCATTGATGTGGCCATACCATTTGCAGCTACTCAGGTATATTTGGCTCATTTCCATTCTGAAGGTGATAGGGCTAACATCTTCATTGAGCACATTGAGCACATCCGCCAACAGGCCCATGACATATTGGACAGAGCCAATGTTAAGTACAAACAACGTCATGATCAACGTTGTGTGCCACACAAGTTCCAAGTGGGCGACAAAGTTTGGTTACATTTGTAGAAGGAGCGTCTTGTTGGGGCCCACCGCAAGCTTCACCCGCTCCGTTATGGGCCTTACACCATCACTAAGGCCGTGGGAGACAATGATTTTGAGCTCAGCATTCCCCCATTCCTTGTCCTGCACCTAGTGCTCAATATGGAGCGCCTTTGACCATACTTTCCACCATTACTGAACACATTAGACATTGTAGAACAACTCACACCAATAGAGTTAAATCTTGATTGCATGGAACAGACCACAACTGACTGGATCATGGACACACAGATCAAGAACACTTGTTAGCAAAAGAATCAATTGTATTAGGTTGTTAAAGTTGGCCAACCCCTGTGTCAAAGCAAGTGGCTCACCAGGGGCCAAGTTCGGCAGAAGTTTCCCCATCTCATGGAGGCACTCAATGCAATGGAGACCATTGCTTCCTACGGGGACAAGACTGATCCAGGTGGATATTGGTGGCCACCCACCAATTCCACTTGGACCCCCACCGTTGTTTCTTTTCAGTTTGGAGTTGTCTTTAGTTCGACTTTTTGAAGGCTTTTCCGGTGGATTTTTCCGGTCTAATTTCTTTAAAATCCGGCAAGAATTTATTGAAAACAAAAATTTGATGGGTAACTTACACAATCGAAGTGTCCTAGGGGTTTTTTAGGGTGTTGAACCTATATTTACAGTAAAAAAACTAGTTTAAATAACAGAATTCAAGATTTTACCTCAATTTTTTTCATCGGATTCCGGCACCGGAAACTCCAAAAAGTCGCACTAAAGACTACTCCCCTTAATTGTAGCACAACTTACTATTTTTGGCAGCTTTTCGAGTTCTAAAATTATGGAGCAAGTTTGAGGGACTAAAAGACTTTTTTTAGGGAAAACAGAGAGACTATAAAAGTCCCAAATAGTTTATCGGTTTGTTTTCAGCCTTCTCTTTGAGATCTTCGAAACGAGGTATTATGGTATCCAAACAGAGATCGTATGCCAAAGTTACGACCCCGAGAAGTTGACGATCCAACTTACCCCAACGGGGCCCACAAGATTTTGGTGCTACATCTCCTAGGGTTAGTTTTTTTGGATGTTTAGGGTTTCTGATTGTTTCTCAATGATAAAAAGGCCACTGAGCTTCATTGTAACACAGTTCAGAGGCATGTAGCCACCACATCTCTTCTTAGAGACAAAATACCATCACCCGAACTAGTTTATTTCCACTCTGCATGTAAGCGTATTTCAATTCTGTGATATTAATGAAATGAAGTGTTATTTCTGTTGCATCTTTTTATTTATGGTTATATATGTATTCTTTTGTGTTCTTGTTTAATTTCGGATTACTTTTTCTGGGAAGAAGCCTGAGATTGGGCACATCGGGATTTTTGGGTGCCTTACATATTCACACGTACCTAAGGAGAAGAGGACAAAGCTGGAACCCACTGCAGAGAAGGGTATCTTTGTGAGTTACAGTGAGACCAACAAGGCTTACTACATATACATTCCTGCACAAAGGCGAGATGTGACATTTTAGGAGGAGAGAATCTTGAGGAGGTCTCGGGAGGTTGATCGGGTAGAGTAGAAGGCTCCTCAACAGGGAGCCACACCACATGTATCAGAATCTTCAGGTGGTACACAAGGGTCAGGCGAATCACCTACTTTTGGGGTGACAAGATTACAAAGTTCAGGGTCATTGGGCACAGGATCTCAGAGCATAGGTTCACCACAAACCACAAGAGAGGCATCCTCATCAGGAGGAGAGGCTCCAGAGGAGGATTTTTGCTATACTAGTTGAGGGGGCTACTACAATGAAGAGGAAGCCAAGATGGATTCGTGAGACCCTAAAGCTAGCACAAGAGACATTGGGGAGATCCAAGTAGTCAGTTAAGGAGAGCAGACCACTAGAGAGGTTAGGTGGCTATGTGGCATATGTTGTGGAGACTGAGCCATCAAGCTACAAGGAGGTTGCGAGTCAGCAGATATAGAGGGATGCCATGGTGGAGGAATATGCCTCCACTATGAAGAATGATGTGTGGGAGATAGTGTCGAGGCCTGATGGGAAGTCAGTGGTGACTTCCAGATGGCTCTACAATATCAAACATGTTGTGGATGGTAGCATGGATAAGTTCAAATGAGATTTGTGGCTCGAGGGTTCTCACAGGTCGAGGGAGTTGATTATGAGGATGCCTTTGAACCAATTTCTCGTTATACCTTTATTAGAGCAGTGATCTCCATAGCAGCTGAGATGGGTTGGAAGATTCACCAGATGGATGTGAAGACCGCCTTTCTCTATGGGTTCATACAGAAGGAGGTTTACATTGAGCAGCCACAGGGCTTTGAGGTGCATGGGAGAGAGTTTCATGTGTGTAGGGTTAAGAAAGCCTTATATTTACTAAATCAAGCACCGAGAGCATGGTACAAGAGGAGTGATACTTACTTGCATCAGATGGGTTTCAAGAAGAGATGTCAATCCAAACCTATATTTCATCATGGTTGGTGATGATCCACTCATTTCAGTTCTATATGTGGATGACTTGTTTATTACAGGAGAAAATCATTGAGCATTATAAGAGGGAAATTTCTTCAGAGTTTGAAATGACCAATATGGGATTAATGCACTACTTTCTGGGGTTGGAGGTTTGGCGGGAGGATGGGCATATCTTTGTGGGCCAAGGAAGATATGCAGGAGAGATATTGAGGAGATTTCATATGGAGGATTGCAGGCCTATGGCTACTCCAATGATACCAACTAGAAGAAGTTGCATGCTTTAGATATTGAGTTGGTGAACCCTACTTCGTACTGTTAGTTGATCAGTTCGTTGATGTATTTGGTCAACACTAGGCCATATATTTGTTTCACAGTGAGACATTTGTTTCACAGTCAACACATTGAGTCAGTTTATGATGGATCCCAGGAGGGTGCATTGGGTAGCTGCGAAATATGTGTTACGATACCTATAGGGCATAGTGGACTATGGTTTGGACTATATCCAGGGAGATGGAGTCAAGTTGATAGGCTGTACAGACTCATACTAGGCAGGCAGTGCTAGTGACCGGAAGAATACTTCATGTTGGGTTCGAAAATGGTGTCATGGTTTAGTAGGTAGCAGAGATGAGTGGCAATGAGCTCAGCATAAGCTAAGCATATTGTAGCTAGTCAAACCAGCTGGGAGGCTATTTAGCTTCGCAAGATGATCTGTGGCTTATTTGGTCAGAGGATGAGACCAACTATGATATACTGTGATAATCAGAGTTGCATTAAACTCACGGACAATCAAGTATTTCATGACTGGTCAAAGAACATAGAGATCATGTGCCACTTCATCAGGGATTGGGTTCAGAGAGGAGTAGTGAGGCTTAGTACATATACACTAGGGAGTTAGATTGCAAATATTCTCACCAAGTCATTTCCAAGAGGCAAGCATGTGTATTTCAGAGATAAGATGGGAGTGGTGAGAAACAATTTCCTTGGTAAGAGGGAGTGTTGATTAAAAGTGTACCAAGGAAGGGTTTCATAGTACATTTTCCTTTTTGCCTAGGAAAGCACTTTATAACACATTTTTAGCTATTGACATTATGAGTTAAATTAAAGTCATGTTATACAATCACTTTATGAGGTACTATGTACTATCTACTTTTTGATATTAAAGTCACTTTATGCTTTTAATTTGACTTTATGTGGAGAAAAAGTACAAGGTACAAAATTAACATTAAAGTGACTAGGGAGTTCATCAATGAAGGGGCCCACATGAAAAAGGGGGTCAAGTGAGGAAATGATCTCCACCATTGATATAGAGGGCTGAAATCTAATCTGTAATATTACCAATTAGTAGCATGCCAATAGCTAATTGGCAATATTAAATTTTTCTCAAATTTTGGTTTTCTAATGTTCAACCATAAATAAAAGGGTGTTGGGACCCATGACCCAACTTAGGAGAAATAAACTCCCTGAAGTCACTTAGCCAACATTCTAATCTCAGTGTGGGGCCCAGGGGGACCAAGTATAGCGTAGGGAGAGGGAAAATCCAAAGACAGCGTGGGCCAGGAAGCCCAGTGGCAGTGTGGGCTAGGACAACGAAGAGTAGGTAGAGCAGCGTGGCAAAGTAGGACAACGCAACATAGTGGGGCCCAAGTGACAGTTAGGGTCTCAAGCATAAAAGGGAGAGAGGGCATAGCTTCTCATTCATTCTATTATGCATCTTTAGAATTCTGTCTAACAGATATTGAGCACACTTACGTTGTTTAGCTAAGTCTGCAAGTGTTGTTCAGCACATGGGTGTCTTCGAGCGGATATCCCAACCTCAGCCTCGGGGAACTTCAAGTGCCCGCTCAGGTGAAGAGTTCTACCTTGAGTTTTCAGAGAAGATCACGTAGAGCTATCCATCCAGGAGTTACGTAGTTCCTTGGAAGCGCAATCTCTCCCAGAGGTTACGAAGTTTTGGAGGAGGGCAGCTCCGAGAGAGAGGGATATTCAGTAGTTGTAGTCCGGGAGAAGTGTGAGGGGATCAACCCTTCACAAGTTGTCTTTTGGAGCATATTGAGGTCAGTATTTCCAGCCATTCAGTTCAGAGGCTAGCATACTCACCAGGAGTGCGAAATTTTCCCAAGGAGGTCAGATTTCGGGGTCAGCCTTTCCGTAATTCCTTCCTAGGTTTTTCCAGGTTTTTGGAGGAGAGTTCATAGCCGAAGTTTCATAATTTTCTGAGCAGGGGAACAACCCCAAAGAGTAGCTCCATTCTAGCCAGAAGTAGCACTTTCCAGCAGCAACAACAACTCACAGAGTTACGCAGTCCAGAGAGGTAGCAACCATCCATAGCAGGGATTAGAGAGTTATTTCAGCTTGCCTTGAGCAAGCCAAGGTGCCATAATTATGATCACCTTCTTGTACTCATTCCCTATTTCTAGATTTATAATAAAATTGCTCAGCTTTCCTAAATGTTTGCAGTGTTTTTCATGGTGTCTATTTAGTAGTTGTAATTTTTGTTTATGTTGGTTTGTATTGTTGTTTATTTCCTATTTGGAATATTACAGTGGTATCAGAGCTCATAGACTTGGCTCAGCCTATGGAGCAGATCAGGCTATGACATTCGAAGATAAAGAATACATCACCTACCGGAAGCAACGGTACAGGAGCAGAGAGTGGAGGCTCGAGCCCACATTTGGTGAAGGGGACTGCGTTCCAGTAGAGGACGCAAAGGAGGAAGTACCCATGGTGGAAGAAGTAAATGATGAGAAGGAGTTCAGTAATCTCCTCCTGAAGTCTGTACAAGAACTCTCCGGAAAAATAGAGGAGATGGGTCAGCAGATTGCTGGGGAGAACAGACACCGTGAGACCCCAAGGGGATTTCACATTAGAGAAGGGTCTGACACTTCCCATCACACAACGCAACAGGTGGAGCTACGCACTCCCCATGTTCCACTATGCCCACTTTCTTGACTGCAGGGACGGGAATGGGAGGACCCCAGGACCCGGAGATGGTTCATTACAGGGATTATTTTGCAAAGTATCAATCACACGAGTGAGAGTTCGGTGAAGCTCTCTCTTTCCACCATTTCTGCCGGCTGAAGAACAACAACAGGCCCCACAACCAGAATAGAGGAGGTAGGTATACGCAAGGAGGTGAGCTGCAACATAACATGGGCATATTTTTCTTGCCAACTTATGGCGGGTCATCTAAATGTTCAGCAAAATCTTAGGTAGAAAATATGGACATTTACTTTCAGCTAAACCAGATGGCGGAGGTGGAGGCCATCAAGGTACCAGCGCTGCACCTTGAGGGGGAAGCCCATGACTGGTGGTTCCATGGAATGGCCACGTTGGGTCACTCAGCAGTGACAGCGTATGCAGAGTTCACCCGGAGATTGGTGGAGAGGTTTGACCGGAAGGATCCAAAAGAGCATTTTGTTGAGTTGACTAAGCTCAAACAGATCGGGAGCCCAGAAACTTACATTTTTGAGTTCTTGAGACTTTCAGTGATGGTGCCGGACTTGTCCGCATCCATGAGGATATACATGTCTATTGATGGGTTTGCAGAGCCTCTGCGTGGGTTAGTCAGGTCCATTAGGCCTACTACACTTCAGGATGCAGTCGGGAGGACAAGGGACTTGTAGGATGCTTTGCCTGGGACTAGATATCCTTTCCACCAGAGACCGACATTTCAACCAAAGGGGAAAGACACGAGAGTTCCACCGCTGAAGGGTAACCAGGGCCGAGGGCCTTTGGATGATGACACTCGGAGGGAATTGAGACAGAGGAAGCTATGCTTCACATGCCAGGAGCCATGGGCACTGATTCATCGACATGCTGTAGGGAAGGCACATTACATTGAGGTCTTCTCCGACAGTGAGGGAAAATAAGATGCTTATGAGGAGATAGAGGGAGAGGCCAACTTTGTAGCACAAAGAGGAGATCATCGACCACCACCTCCCCTAGGAGTAGGAGGGGCAATGTTTGCACCCATAGGAGGGGTCCTTGCATCTCTACGAGGAGTTCCGAAGTATTTGACACTACATGTCCGAGGCACCGTCCAGGGACAACGTGTTTCAGTTCTAGTAGATAGTGCAGCCACTCATAACTTCATTGATGCCCAACTAGTAGAGAGGAGGGGCATACCGACAGAGAGTTTTGATGGATTTTCAGTGCTGGTTTTGGGTGCAAGAACCATGCATTGTATGAGGTATGTTCCGGCAATGGCAGTGACCATGGGGACATACACGATGATAGACCATTTCTTTGTGGTTGACATCCCAAATACCAATGCGGTATTGGGAGTGTCTCCTTACATTGAATATGGGCTATTGGCAGCAATGAGAGAACCAACATGCAGTGGCTGATTACGCTGGGTAAGGTCACCACATATTGGGAGACACTGGAGATGGAGTGGATAGACAAGAAGAGTGGGAAGCATGTGATGATCAGAGGCTTGCACACATACCCTCCACAGAGAGTTTCAGCACACTGGATGGAGGCAGACTTCCGGAAGGGGGGCATCGAGCGGGTAGTAGAACTACATATTTCAGAGGCAGGAGCCACAGGGAAGTCAGTACACCCCGATGTGCACTCAATATTGGACAAATACTCCACGATTTTTGGGGACATACCACCAGGGCAGCCACTGGACCGGGGTTTTAAGCATACTATCGATTTGGAGCAAGGGATCCTAGCAAGTGATCAACACCCCCTATAGGCACCCCAAGGCCTATAGGGATGAGATTGAGAGAGTTATCCATGAGCTCTTAGCACTGGGACACAACCGGCCTAGTACTAGCATGTTTTCTTCTTCTGTTGTTCTAGTGAAGAAGAAGCATGGAACATTGCGGATTTTCGTCGACTAAAGGGTGCTCAACAAAAATACAATGAAGAACCGATAGCCCATCCCCAGGATTGACAAGTTGATGGATCAGTTGAGGGGATCGAAGTTCTTCTCCAAGATCGATCTGAGGTCAGGGTACCATCAGATCAGAGTGAGGGACCAGGATGTCCCCAAGACTGCATTCAGGTGCCACTATGGCCACTTCGAGTTCTTGGTGATGCCCTTCGGGCTAACCAACGCATTGGCCACCTTTCAATATTGCATGAACCACATCTTCTATGGCTAGTTGAGGAAGTTTATGCTGGTGTTCTTTGAGTTTTCAGAGAAGATCACGTAGAGCTATCCATCCAGGAGTTACGTAGTTCCTTGGAAGTGCAGTCTCTCCCAGAGGTTACGCAGTTTTGGAGGAGGGCAGCTCCGGGAGAGAGGGATATTTAGTAGTTGCAATTCGGGAGAAGTGTGAGGGGATCAACCCTTCACAAGTTGTCTTTTGGAGCAGATTGAGGCCAGTATTTCCAGCCATTCAGTTCAGAGGCCAGCATACTCACCGGGAGTGTGTAATTTTCCCAAGGGGGTCAGATTCCGTGATCGACGTTTCTGGAATTCCTTCCTGGGTTTTTTCAGGGTTTTGGAGGAGAGTTCATAGCCGGAGTTTCATAGTTTTCTAAGCAGGGGAACAAACCCAAATAGCAACTCCGTTCCATCTAGAAACAACACTTTCTAGCAGCAGTAATAGCTCAGAGAGTTACATAGTCCAGAGAGGTAGCAACCATCCATAGCAGGGTTTGGAGAGTTATTTCAGCTTTCCTTGAGCAAGCCAAGGTGGCATCATTCTGATCACCTTCTTGTACTCATTCCCTATTTCCAAATTTATAATAAAATGGCTCAGCTTTCCTAAATGTTTGTAGTGTTTTTCATGGTGTCTCTCTAGTAGTTGTAGTTTCTATTTATGTTGCTTTGTATTGTTGTTTATTTCCTATTTAGAATATTACATAATCTCATCCCTTGATCAAAATGGTTAGGGTTCTCCTACCTTAATAAAGCTAAAAAAGGAGAAAAATGCAAAATCTCAACTCATTCTTCATGTGCATTGTTGAAGAGGAAGAGAGGAGTTAGAGAAGAGAAGGAGTGAGGCAGAGATTGCAGGGTTTTTACTGAAGGAGAGAGACCAAACCTACAATAAGGAGAGTCACCAAGTAGGCCTGAAATCCTAGGCAAACTACAGAACGAAGTCCAAGGCAAGTTCCAACACTGGTTTCAAGGAGAACAGGCCACATTTATGAGGGTATAACTGTAGCGGACTGACATCCCGAAATTCTAGTTGACCTATGCAAATTTCAAGGAGAGAAATTCATTGGAACAATGATACAAAATTCAAGACTAACTAAGCATACTTGGGCATGATTTTCTAGGAGAAAAATAAGGGACTGAGGGCATGATTTTCGAGGGACATAAGCTTATTGTTTGGCACGTAGACTAAGGGAAAGTTGTTGAACTATGGCTTGATTTCAGAGTGCAAAGTCAGCTCACCGAGGCACAAAAATCGAGGGGATTTATTTAGCCTCTGGCACAATTTTCCAGGCAACCCATTCTATAAGTTTTCCATATTTTAAAAGGGAGATAAGTAACCTTTTTTATTTGCTTTTCTATTTATAAATTTCCCGAGGAAGCAAAATAAAGAACTCCTTCTAGATTGGCTTTCCCCATGTGGGTTTTTCCAATGTCACAGTTTGACCAAAAATAAGTGTGTCAATTTTTTTTGTAAATGCCTCTAAAAAGTGAAAAGAAGTAGAGTAGTCCTGTAATGTTCCTTTAAATTTTCATTATGTTTATATATCAGCTTCACTTTTGGGTTTGTGGGCATTAAACTCATGCAAAGAAACTAAAGCAAGGGAGGGCTATAGGAAAACTTAAATTTTCTACATCTCCCAAGAGATATTTAGAAAGAGATACGCAAAAAACCCCTCTAAAAATCCAAAAACATTTGAGTGGTAAAGTCCTTCAATCATGCACAATTTGCAATTGATACATTCCTTGTTGGAGCTTCACTGATAATGTCTAGGATATTTAAGCAATATTGGATTTATATTTAAATGCCTCAAGAAGGGAGGTTAAAATAAATAAGTGCAAGTTGTATGGTTGGAACACCCAAATGACTAAGGTTGGGAGAATAGTGTGGGAATAATGATTTCCATATGAGATCCACTAGAGATCCTTCAAATATTTGGGCACCTCCATACTTCCCATGAACAAGAAGACTAGACTCTAATTATGGAAAAAATAAAAGCAAAATATCATAGCTATAATGTGCAAATCCAAAAGAACCCATGCATTGATGGCCGATCCAAGTTAGTAACTAATTCCCTAGAACTCCAACATGCGCACCAAGGTTTCTCATATGTATAATTTACTCATTTCCCCCCTACTGGTGTAGGCTTCTTCGTATGCATGCAATCCTTCCTTGAAACCCACAAAAACTTCATTCACGCCATTAAAAGGTTATTGTACTTCTTTTGTTCCATAACATCACTTCAATAGCATAATCATCTTCATCTATTGTTTTGAGTCCTTAGCCACTACTACAAGCTATTGAGTTCAACAAAAAATTTCCCCTCTATCATAATTTAAAGAATCCACCCCTTGCATTGGTCCCTTTGAGCTCTTCCCTAAATTCTTGTGATTCAAAAGTTTCCCCAAGTACCAAAGTTCCCCTTGTTATCCCCAAGGGGTAACTACCTTAGAGGCACCCTCGCATGGGTGTATTATTGTTGATTCCACAAGACCTCTTGTTCGAACTCTCTAGACTTAGACAATTCCTTCATTTTCTCCTTCAAAAATAGTGTTGTGCTAGATCACGACAAGGGTCAAAATGAAGAAAAGCTTAAGTCACTAAAGCCAAAATGAATAAGAGGTGGAGAGAGAATAAAATAAAAGCCAATAAAATGTAAAGCTTTAGTGAATTCCACCTCACTATCAAGCCATTACCCCTAGTGCCATTGTATATTAACTTTTAAGTGCTCCACCCCCACCTTTGATACCCATAAATTCACTTATGTATGGTATATTTTGGTTATAACAAGTTATATTTTGATATTCCATGTATTAGTGTTCTTGGTTGGATGTGGTGCTATAACTTCTTGGTGTTGCTCTAAAAGTGGTAAACTCTAATGAAATAAGAAAACAACTTGTAACATTATTTAACTTGGGGACTTGGAAAACATACTTTGTCTGAGGACTTGACACACATATAAGGGTTAATTGTTTTCCCCTAATGGTAAAAGTTAGGAAAATTTTAAAACTAACCTTTGTTATGTTGTGTTTAAAGAAATCACTAAGGGTAAACCACTTAATGGCACATAAAGAAGTTGAAGCCACCAGCCAAATATCGGTGCATTAGGATCCGTGTAGAATGCTACAGAATCCGTGAGATTACATTTGGATCCATGTACCATGCCTCATGATCTGTGACACTGCATTTGGATCTGTGTACCTGTACTTGGGATCGATGCACCTATATTTGGTTGTATCCACAAACAATTGGATATATGCCCTTTTTCATGGTATTCATGTACTTTATTTGGATACATGATAGTGCATCGGGCGATGAAGAGGATGCCTCATCATCACAAATGACACATGGATCATTTAGAGATGGCTTCCTTCCCCAATTGGACACCTTATCATCATACACATGATTATTTCCTCCCTAGACCACATGTGCTAGTTTGTTAGGGATTTACCGAGTCATAAGAGGTGGTTACATAAGATTACATGTTCTTACAATAGCTACAAACGACATGACAGTTGACTACCTACCTTTAACTAAGGATTTCCCTACTTGAGGACTCACATGTGCCACCTCACGTTGGATTTTTATTGGACGTCCCACATGTGTGGGGTTGGCTTCACGCATTTCGAGGTGGTTATTCCACTTCCACAGTCTTGGGAGTTGGTTAGAGGGGTGCACCAACCTTTGGGCCTTGGTTGACCATATCTTCACCTATCTTGAGGGGCATTCGCCACTTTTGAGGGAGGCACATTTGATCTATCATCTCTAGGATCACACATGTGGGGTTTTGTTACATTGTTTACCATGTTTGATTGGACACTAATGTGTTGGAGGTTGATGAGGGTCATTTATGCCCACTTGATATGTTTTTTCCATTATTGTGACTTGGGACAATGGTTTTTTCCCACAGTTTGAGCTAAGCACATTTTTTTACACAATATGTTGAGGAGGATCTCTATCTATATAAGGAGGAGACCTCTTTAATTTTTAGTTGTTGGAGACCAATGAGAAAACTTGCTTCAAGAGATACTATGAAGCTATATTTTCTGAGTGATTGTTTAGTTGTTGTTCAAGGGTTAGTCTAGGGTATTTTCTTTTCAAGTTTGCTAGAGGACAAGGTACAATTCCAAAGAATGCGAGATTACTCCACTTGGAAATGTAACGCAAGGTATAGTTTTTTTTTCTTCACCCTTTGACCATTGAATACTTGTATCATTGCATTAGGGTATGAAATTATAGGACTCTTCCCTCTTGCCTTGGCCAACATTTGAGATTACCTTGCTTGTACCTCAAGAGGCTTCCTAGAGAACCAATCCCCCCATCCATCCATGAAGAAAAACTTGTGTCCCTAGCCAATGCTTGAGAGGAAATCGTCCTTGGTGACCTTAACATTGTCTCATCCTAAAACCTAAGCTTCACCTACAATTTCTATAGTGACTCCATTTTCCCCTTAACGAACTGGTCCAAGCATCATCTTCAACCAAAAATCCCAAAAATTTCCTTCCCTTTTCCCTTTTTGTTGTATTTTTTGTTTACAGCATAGGGTTTTATTTGTTTGATTTTTTTGAATCTACGTTATTTGTATCTAGAAGTTCTTTCATGATACATCATCTTCTCTTGATTTATTCATGCTAATGAACACCTCATGTTCTATCATTTGAATTTAGTATATTGAGGGATAATCTTTGGTTCTCAAGCATTTATTTAATTGATCTAACCCTAAAACAATTGATAAATCAAGTGTTTATTTTCTCATGTCCTATTCAGTTGTTATGATTCAAAATGAATGGTAAATGTTAGCACTTTATCTGTGATCTAAGATTTTTTGCTAGTATCGCACTATTTTTCTGATGCGTATTTGATAATTGGTAAATCAATGTTGAAAAGAAAACAAAGAACTAACCATTGAGAGCCATGATTTACATTTGGCATATATTTCTCAAGTTCACATCCAGGGTTTGTATTTGCATTCTTAGATTTGAATATTATGGTATATTTGGCATATTGGACAGTTTCACAACTCCAAACCACATATCAATCCTAAATGTCTTGATCACCTAGCCCTTTGGCCCTTGGGTAACAGTACAAAATTCTCATGGATGATTTAAAATTCTAGTCTTATTTCACTATATTTTTTGCAATGTTTTGATAGATCTACCATCTGAGGAATCTCTAGAATCAAATCAATTCTATAGGTAGCTCAACGATCTAACCTTTATGTGAAGTGACTTGCATCTCTTGTAACTGCATAATCCTCTTAAAGATTGGCATCCAATCTTTTGAGGCCATTTGTTTCAGATCTAAATGTGTTTGAATTAAAATATGAAATGAAAATTCGTCTATATAAATGTGATGTTTTTTATGTCATGTCCTATTATTGTTGACAGAGGCTTGTGGTCTATATAAAGGTACATTGAATATCATTGAATATCATTGAATGAAAATGAGTGCAAAATATATCCAAGAAACCCAAATAATGATGAAACATCACAATGATTAATCCTTTGTTTTAAGGATTTTGGTGTTGATTCTATTGCAGATTTTATTCGGGACTTTAAATGATGAAATCTTGATATTTATTGCATCATTGTTTTGGGAAATGTGTTTTTTGCTATTGTTATCTATTCAATGTTAATTATTGTTACCTCTCATGTCAGAAGGGGTATATATATTTTCACATTTCATTTATCACTATTGTAAGCCCAAGGTCAGAAATTAAAAGTCTTGTAAAAACCATGTGAGTTTTTGTATTAATGTATTTTAGGCCTTGTGACGGGTAGCCATGGTTTATGCTTTTGGGTTGAGTCCTCAGTGTCTTTGTCCTATATAAGATCAAGAGTTTATGAATGGATCTCGGGGAGACTCGTGGTTTAGAGGAGATTTGGTTATGTAGGGGTGATCATTAGTGTATGGGCCAATCCAGACCACTTCAAGGTGCACCTATGTCATACTACATAGTTAAATAGTTATCTATGTTATCCAATCTATATGTGGCATTAGACTTGGTCCAGTATCCCTTGGGTAGTTCTCAACATGGTAGCCTCACAAAATCAACAATTTCACTTTTCGGGAGGCAATGCACATTTCCTGATGTAAGTGGTCCTAAAAGTCAAAAGGTCAACTTGGTCCCAAAATACTTATATCAATGAGGAGATGGCATGCCATGCTAAAATTTTTCCAAATACTGAAGGCATGATGTAGTTATAGGTGGTAAAAGTTCATCAAATGGTATATGTGGCTTCTAGGTCAAAAACAAGGGTAGGGCTTGTTAGATTTCTACATGCATTATGTCAAAATTGATCTATAGAATGAGAGGACCAAAACCCATGTTGCAGTTTTATCGAATTTCGAAGGGTGTAGAGATCTAGAGATTGGACGTGATGACATGGCATAAACAATAATGATGTGGCAACACAAAAGGTTATTTTAGCCAATGAGGCTAACTACTGGTGAAAGCAAAGAAAATATCAACAAAGAAAAGTGAAATCCATGCAAAATTAATCATCACATTGGAAATATCAAGCAAAGGTGGCAGAGTCGAGTTGTACTAGCTATTTGGACACATTGCTAGTCGTTTGAGGTGGTTACTAGCCATTTGAGGGTCCAAAAAGGAACATTGGAGATCCACGGGACAGGGAGTTGGCATGTGGAAAAAAAGATAGGATTTTGAAGGTCAAAGATGCTTCCCTTCCACCAAATTGAGTCATCTTCAAGCACGTCGAAGGTATTATGGACCAAGTCGAGAATCTACCTAGCCCTTTGAGTTGGATGTTGAACATTCAAGGAGGTCGTTGGTCATTTTTGGGACACTTCTCCTCATTTCTTCCACTTCTGAGTCAAATTCAAGTGAAATAATGGAATTTCTAGGGACTTGTGAGTCAAGTCAACCCCCTTGAGTGGGAAAAAATAATTGTATTGTAATACTTTCATCAAAATTATTACTTAGTCTCATACATGGATGACAAGTAAAAAAATTTCCTAAAGGAAGAGTCAACTAGTCGTTATCTAATTGTTAAAATTTAAAAAAATAAGGTTAGTCCTCCTCTATAGGAAGTTGCTACTAGTTTGTGAGATCATTTGATGCCTGTTACCCACCATTTTGTGGGTGATATCCCTAGGAGAAAATTTTCTCCAAGATGGTCCTCATCCGGAAGCCAACAGCCCCTTGCAGCCACCAACTAGCTCGTTGTGCCATTTCTCCACCACCTAAGCCAACCATGTGGTCCCTCACCCATCTGTCATGATCGTATGTTTGAAGGTGGGCCTCTCGAACCTAAAGGTATGCCTTGTCATTTGGTAATTTTGCATTGTAGTTTGCTTATCATGGACACTTCTGGGCATGGATTAATGGGAGGATTTGGTGGAAAGAGTGGGCTAGGTCTGTGCTTTTGTCTGCTAGACCTCTTTTGGATGTTACCCTTGGATCCTAGTCCCATGGGATCTCTTTTATTAACATTTTGTAATATTCCAAATAAAAAATTTATAGTGATAACAAAAGACATGCCATAAATGCAACACAAAATTTTATTTCAATAAACACGCAAATACAGAAAATTTGCCCAGAACACCAAATTGGCCAATTTTATTAAATATGAAGTCTGGGTACAATAGAAGATGGAAGGAGTGCACCTGGGTTTGCACAAGGCAAGCTACAAGCCTCAAGTGAACAACACAAAGGTGCTCAACTGTTGTAGAAATGTTGTACTCCAGAAAACTGCGTTGGCCCTATGTTTCTGCATTGTTGGCTGACTTCGACCCCTGATTTGCCTCCTCAAAACTGCCCAGAAAAATCTAGGAATTTGGGAAGGTGATCCTTGCCCAAAACCTAGAAAAAACCAGAAAGGGCTTCCCCTAATTCCGACCCTAAAAATTGGACCCCTCACAGCTTGGCCCTCCTCCAAATTCGATTTATGTTGTTGTTGTTGCTGTTGTCAATCTATATCCTTTAAAACCCCAGAAAACCTCCTCAAATATACCTCCAATCAGTCCCCCAACACCTCAGCTTCTAGTTACCTCCAAACCAACTCCCGCAAGGGAGCCTCCTCCAATGACTACGCAATCCAAGGAAGGGCTCACGTAGTTCCTGTGACTGCTGGCTGAGAAATGCGTAGAGGCTTATCCTCCAAGGCTACTTCAACTGCTACACTTCAGAAATGGATCTCCAGTTACCCCTGTAGCTCCTCCTGTGAATCTCCCAGCAATTTCACTCCACACTAGCTTGATGGATCCAACAACTGCGTAGTAGATACTTTGGACTGTGTCACACTCTCTCCAGAAAATGCAAAACCTGTAGGTGCTCATTCCTCCGGACTCAAAGTAAGGAAATTGCCTTCCTTGGGTGGCACTTGAAGTCCCCCAAAGAAAGGTTGAGCTTCACTCCTTGGGAAGCTCTTGTGCTCAACAACACAATGTTGGCTCAACTAAGCAGCTAAGGCAATACGATTTTCTCAATAGACAAAAGATGCCAATGACTCCACCAGACCTTGCTTTTATAAGTGTTGGGCATGCATTCCTTGTGGGTCCCTCCACAAATACGATTTACCCAAAGGAATTCGAATTCCTTCCTCCACTAATGTGTATTTCCTGTGGGTCCCATTTTCCACTAGAAATCAAAATTTTTTTTTTCCTATGTTGGCCAACAAAAAGTACTTTGAGTTAACTTAAATCAAAATTGACAAAATTTAATTTCCCAAACATTAGGAAAATTTAGGAAGAGACATTACACCTTTGGCCTTTACATACATCACTCTCCATCCACATACATCACTCCCCTTCCATTCATTATAACCCCATTCATCATATTTCCCACCTGGGTCCACATTTCTCCACTGGGTCCACATAGAGTTAGCCTCCCTCTGACCACACATTGGGTTGGGCTTAGAACGATGCCCAGGAGGTTGATGCAACTGAAAAGAACAAGTAAAAGCATAATTGGCCACATTCAACACGAAAATGTACCATAGGATGCAAAAGATGGTCGGGTCAAACATATTTAGCATGTGGGCAAAAGCCAATGCATGAGCTCTACCCCATACCCATGGCCATCACCCTGGTTCCATAGGCCCTAGATGAGCCTCCTCTATCATTCTGGAACCCATGATTGTCCCAATCCCTGGTGGGCAATGAACCTCCCTACCTTAAAGGGTTAGCCTCCCCTTTCCCACGCCTTCGGCCGAGCTTGGAACGATGCCTAGGAGGTTGATGCAGCTGAAAGGAACAAATAAAATCATAATTGGCTACATTCAACACGAAAAAGTACCACAAGATGCAAAACATGGTCGAAACAAACATATTTAGCATGTGGGAAAAGGCCAATGCATGAGATATACCCCATACCCATGGCCATCACCTTGGTTCCATAGGCCCTAGATGAGCTTCCTCTATCATTTTGGAACACATGATTGTCCCAACCCCTGGTGGGCAATGAACCTCCCTACCTTAAAGGGGGTATCCACTGCTATACTTTACACATCATGCTCTTATCCTTGAGCCCCGAGCAGTTAATCAAACAAAAAGCATAAAAGGAAAAAGTCATATAAGGGTGAAAAAATCAAGGTCGGGGTACCTCATGCACCACAATTTCTCCCTCCTATAAATTATATACCCAAGTATGGGCTTCCTTTTCTTTAGCTGCCCTTATACCTTGACCTTGACATGTGACCCAAGTTCGCCCCTTTCACTCCCTACTCCATTCATCTCTTTATCACATGCCACCACCATTTGAAGGATGTAACTTGAACATATTATCCCCTTTAAAGGTATAAACCACCTAATAGGTACTTGGTAAACCCCTTTGGAGCTTGGAGACATTAGCACATGCTAAATCCCACTATGGAAGGGCATGCCATTATGAAGTGCCCACCTGTTGTCCATGGTTTGTAAATTCTTTAACTCGATTTCCTTAAATGACTTGTTATACTGAAAGGCTAGGTGTGCATTGGATCTTATGCAAGATTACAAATAGTCTCCATCTTGGGTTTGGTATCCCTATATGGGGTCCTAACCCTCTAGAGGGATACATTGGCACATGTAGGGTGTGTGTAGAGAGCCATGGGCCTCCACAGTAGTAGACACCATTCAATGTATCCCCAAATTTGTTCATATATTTCTCGAGATTCACCTATTGGACGAGGAAGATTCACCTCGTTCACCATGCCTAGTCGGCCCCACAGTTGTACCATGCACTTGGCAGATGACCCAGGACTTGTATATTGATGTGGCATCACTTACACCATCATCTGATCCCTTACAGATGGTCTATAGGCGTCTTCGATCTACTTGGAGACCCATGAGGTTACTTGTGTTTCCCCACACCCATTGGAGCACCACATGTTTATTATTTGGAGAACAAGGGGCCAACCCATTTTCCACTACTTTTGGGAGTCCTATTCATCATTATGCCACTTATGGACTTCATCAGGCTTCTTAGAAGCCCCTACAGCATGCATTATCCATCATTCAATCTCTTGAGAGGCTTACTCTTTTGTTTATGAGCTACTTTGGTGGGCTTGTCACCAAAAGTTAGTTATTTTGCACATTGTTTTATTTTAGGGGCTAATGTAAGCCTTATTAGCTAAATCAAACTAATTCGAAGTGTATAAATACAAGTGATGTCAGTTCATTTTAGCATCATCACTTGGATGGGACTTGTATCTCCTTAGAGAACTTCGCTATCCCTCTTGGAGGACGAATTTTTGGAGCATGGAATGAATTTTGATGTTCGGATCATTTTCTCGTCTTCGAGCTTCTTGATTGGCAAAGCTTTGATTGTTGGACATACTCTTAATACATATATGTGAAATTTACTGCTATTCTTTCTTTCTATTTTTTTCAGATACATTGTTGTTGGGATTTCGCTATACTAGGGCTAATTTACTGCATCCATTTATGCGAAGTTGTGGAAATTTTGTTCTAGATAGTGATGCTTCATGTATGGGCCATGTATTATGAATGAATGTTCCTAGAGATGTTTCATCATTGAAATTCATCTTGACAAGTCATATATTTTTCAAAACGAAGTACAAAGTTGTTGAAGTTACTTTTGATGTTGCCCTAATGCTAAGCGAAGTTGTCTTTGAGGCCTTCTTGACCTAGAAAATCCATAATCCATAGTCATAATTCTATTTGACTCCACTCTTCCCAAATAATTAAGCATTTTTCCTCCATAGGTGATCACTTGAAAGCTTATTTCTTTCATCTTCCCCTCTTTTCTAAGACTAGCCTGCATAGGTCACCTAGGGCATCAATTATCCCACAATCTAGCTATCCAAAGACTTCAATTTTTGGTCCAAAACTGCGCTAGTATGTCCTCAAGAATCCCTCCAAATTTCATGAGATTCCTACGGTTGGATCTTTATATTGCAAACCCTACGTCGAAGACCAATTCTTTCCCTTGGTTTCCTTAGGCTAGAAGCCTCACTGGGATCATTGCATAACCTTTCATTGAAAATTTCCTCCTTGATCCCCTTCTCCTCCCTGATTAGTTCAAGCACATCATTGATTGCTCAACCCCATTCCCTTGACCTAACCTCGGGTCCACTTGGTCTCATGCGGGCCCACAAATTATTAAAGCCAATTTCACAAAGACCACTTGGAAGCTAAGTTCCTACAAGGATTTTAGTAGCAAAGAATATTCTTGACAAGTCATATACTCAAACCCTAGCTCTTAGAATTTCCCTAAGCCCTTCCTAGAGAGCCTTTCATCTTGCTTTCAAAGCAAGCAAGCCATATATCTAAGCCTCTCTTGTGAA
Source organism: Pinus albicaulis (assembly GCA_034641835.2). NCBI lineage: Eukaryota > Viridiplantae > Streptophyta > Pinopsida > Pinales > Pinaceae > Pinus > Pinus albicaulis. The sequence continues at coordinate 488,131,800 of CM076576.1, forward strand.
TAGGCTTTTAGGATCACCTCTCATCCTATCATTGATCTATTCAATTTCGTGATCCTTATTACAACGGGTCTCCTCCCATCGGTGAAAGTCCGTAAAGAGTAGGGAGCCATAGCCGAGGTGACAGTGGGCGATTGCTCCATTATTTCCCTTAACCTGGTAGTAACCCTTCAAGGACCCCTGCTAGTTTGAGTGGTAACAATGCCGTAATAAAAGAACTCATTTTGCAAACATTTTATGTGGGTTGGTCTTTTTTCTGTTTTTTCTTCTCATGATTTATATTGTAACAAGGCTTATAATAAAACAATCTCATAATGAGTAAGGTCACGCAATATCGAAGGGACAATCCCCTGAGGGGCTATATAGCCACGCAAATAATGTGGACAAGGCGCTAGTCTATTCCATTTTTCTTGTTGTAAGTGGAGCGCTTGGAGAAAAGGGTTGGCCCAATCCTTTTAAGGGATAGCTTCGACCGAGAAAAGAGGATTCTAGTACATAGTCGACCTGAAGTTTGGAAACACTTCCCTAGTGTCTGCTTCTAGTTGGATTCAAAAATTGTGAGGGGTTATGATATTCTCTCTTCAAGACGAAGTCCACCTCATTGTCCAAAGTAAATTGTCAACTTGAGGGCAATGGTGGTTCAGAAACCATTAATCCTGTGATAAGTTATTATGGTAAAGAGTAAGTAACTTCTCAAAACTCTTATTTTAAAAAATTAAAACTTTCTATTTTATGTTTTAAATTAGTTTAATTTACTAGCTTGTTCTTCAAAATTCTATCATTTAATAGCTAGTTTTATCCTTCAGGTTTTTATATTAAAGACACATTTGAATCAAGAAATCAATACACCTATTTTAAAGCTTTATTTCCACACATTCTTCATGGTATATTGAGTTTTATGTTGAAGTTATGCGTTAATACATTGTTGTAGCATAATAGATCTAGCCATTTTTCACGGCTCCAAGAACTTTTTAGGTAAGTATCTTAATTAAAACCTTGTAGGTAGACTCTACATTAAATTTACCTAATTATATCTTGTTCTTAGAGTCTAAATATATCATTTTCCAGTTGTTGTAATTTTATTATTCATGCTAGATATTTTTGGATTGTGCACCCAGTCGGGTTTGACCCCATAACCTCAACAAAGTGTTTTCTTGAGTGCTAGAAATTGCACTTTGTTGTTGGTGTAAGGCTTGGGATTGATCCAAAAGGGTTCATCTTATGTCTCCTAGCCTTGCCACCCTAATATATTTGATCTATAGTGCTAAGGAATTATTTGGGTGGCTATTTTCGAGTGGAATGGTTGTTCTCCCTATGTATTTTTGCATATTTTACAGTTTGCAGTCACGGGAAAACAATCAAATTAACTTGTTGATGTATTTTTATTCCACTCAAATCAACTATCTACATTGTTATATCTCTTGAATTTGAGTGTTATACCTTGTTGGTTTAGTATTATTTATCGCAAATTTTAAATAGTAAACCACTAGGACAACAATATTGAACTCATCTATTTCATTCATAGACCCCATATAAGGCATTGACATGGGTATAAGAGATAAGGGATACTTCCCAAATGGTTGAGGAGAGCATATCATATTTATATGAAACTAACTCAAGAGGCAAGAAATGGGAGAGGGGAGGGATGAACAAGTGAATGTGGGAAGAATAAGAATCTAAATCCCCATCATTGAAGAAGATGGTGCTTCAAGGGGGGGCGGGGAATTGAAGGGTAAGAGGTAGGAGATGGGGGGGTGTGGAAGGACATACGAGTATAGATTGCTAAATGGATCAAGATTACAAAAATTTGGTAGATACATGGTACCAAGCCTTGTAGCTCTTGTGTGTTGTCAGTGAAAAATGGACCTTTGCAATCAATAAATATCCTCCCCAATGAAAGCTCCTAATTATACTTTACATTGTCTAAAATAGGGAATATATTCAAATTACGTATAACAACCTTTTACTGGTTTGAGGGGTTTACCAATTATGGCCTTGTTATCCACTAGCATGTAGGGGTAACTAGAAGATTGATTCGCTCGTGATTTTTATCACAATCAATAGTTCCACAAATGAGATATATGGGTATGCATGGAACTTTCTTAGAGATTGTTCCCATCATTTGCTCAGATGAACCTCATGACATTGCATCTTTTCCTCTTTCACTCACACATGATGATGTTGTTTTTTAGATGTGGGTGATAGGACATGGTGATCAATTCTGTATTCTATAATTGCTCATAACACTCTAAATTGTTATCTCTTACTAGGTTTTACTATGGGAGTTCATAATTTACCTCTAGATAAGTGTGCTACCTTATAATTCAATTTGTACTACTAGCAACCTAGGTAGTGTTTCAATTCATTTTCTGTAGCCATCTTCCAAGCCTTGTCATTCCATCACCATTTTCATGCATTTCATTTTCCCCTTTCTTGATTGACTTATCATATGCCAATGTAGCAAGGTCCAAAACAAGAATCCCATGTATGAAAAGGCCTATTAAAAAGAAAACTAAGAGCTAAAATTCTTGAGGTACAAGCAACTAAAATCAAATGATATACATGAGCCATGCCACCTTTCTATAAATCTCAATTTCCCCAAGTCCCATTCTCAATTAAAGAAGTGGGGGGGCAAGCAAATAAAAAAGAAAAAAGAAAGAAAAGGGGTAACAAGAAAAAGAGACTCAAGGAATGGTAACTCTATACTAAGTGCTCCTTCTAAAGGCACACATGTGGAACAATACATGGAAACTCCTAGCTCTTGAAAGCTAAGAGGAAGACTTCTTCGCTTGTCCTACATGACTATGAGGGTTAACTCATGAAAACACCTTTTCCCTTGTACCACATTCATCACATCGCCTACACCTAACTTAGAGTCCTAGTAAATGCATCTTATCTTAGGGGTTTCCACATGTAATTAAAGTTAATGATGTATACACCATGGTCAAGTTTTGAAGGGATAAAAATTAAAAGATTCCTTGAACTATTAAAATATGTCACATAATGATTAAACACCCATTGACCCATGTTTGGAGGAAATTATCATCAATTCTCAGGAGACAAATACATTGTAATATGCACTAGGAGTTGTGACACTATCATTGGCATGTTTAGTATGTTACTTATATGGATATTTGAGGTTGTAATGACTTAGAGGTCTCACCCCCATGTTTATTGGCACAATTTGGAGAGTCACTCGCCATGGAATGCTCCCACGTGCCACACATGTGGGTCATTTCATCTCTTTTGGGGGTCGATTTGGTTGTTGAGGTTGTTACATTGGTCTAAAGAGGATATTTGGTTGTTGAGGTTGTTACCTTGGTATGAAGAGGAAATCTGGGGACATTTTGACCACACTCTCCCTCTAATCGGACACCTTTGCAAATCTTAGTACATATTTTGGTTTGAATATTTACTGTTTTCCACCATCTAGTGTCTCTCTTTTTTTTTGTGGTTATGGAATAGATCCACAAGAATTGGTTTCTCTTAAAACTTTATTATTTTTTTTGTAAGGTTAGGTACTTTGCATTACATCAAATGAAGATTAACATAGACTGATATTATTTGCTATTGGACTGCCCGAAGGGAAACTAGACCAGTAGCATAGGTTCAAAGCTTTTAGGTTAATAATACCTTATCTAACTAGAGCATATTGTAAACAAAAACAAATATAAGCAGGCTAGATATGCTATAAATTTACATGTTGCAACATGGCTAAAAAAATCATTGCTAGAGATGTAAACAAAAAACCAGTAAATAATAACAGCTAGCGGGAAAAAAATCCAAGCATCTGCTGTCGTCGGTCACCATCCTCATCTAAGGAAAAAGGAGATATTTGTTGAGATCCTAGTCATAAGAGTCAATTTTAAATCAATGCAATCAATTTTTTCCTTGAGTTGTGCAAGTCTAATTGCATTTTGTTCTTAAATGTTTTCTAAGTCAGTTAGTACTCGCCCCATGAGAATTTTGGTATGCTAGTAAACATTGGGCGCTTACATGTACCAATAAAATCGTGACTGATTGGAGATACCTGTATCATGGATCCAGTCATGAGTGGCAGAACATGGGGATCTGGAATGAAGCACTTCCCATGGTGCACACATAGTATTAAAAATAGTCGATCTGAACCAGAAACTGGTCAAACCGGCCGATTCATTGGCCAAACCAACTGAACTGGTCAATAGCCCTCATTCACATTTTTTTTAGACAAACCGGGCATAAACTGACTGGTTCATTGTCAGGGCGGTCGTGGACCCACCAAAGGCATTCTCGGATGCTTGTGAGGTGGTTTGGAGGGAAAATAAGGGTTTTTTTCCCTCCAAAAATAACCCCTCCAAGCCAATAAAAGGAGGTCTCCTCTCTCATTTTCCTCACAAATCTCATTTAGAGTTTTTGTGAGCTTGGAGAGTGTTGAGTTTTTGTTGGAGTGGTGGAAAAATAGAGAGTTTGAGCTAAGTAGTAGCCACCATGTCTCCAAAAGCCAAGGATTAATAGAAAAATGATCTGCAAATATTGCCAAAAATCTATTGAAGGAGGGGGTATTAACAAGTTCAAGCAACTCTTGGCTAGGATAGGAGGCCATGTAAAGCCATGTGGAGCACCAAATGGAGTAATAGGGCATACTAGAGCAGAATACCTTCAGAAGTTTGGGACTCATGTCACTGAACTAACAAAGAAGTTTGATACTCTAGCAGTTGAAAAGTTTGGGAGTCGAGACTCAACCAACTATGTTTGATAACGGTGAGAAGTTTCAACTTTCAAGTGATAATGTTGATTATGTTAAAATTATGCAACTGTGGTCAAATTCCATTATGGACAGTTTGGATAGTCGAGATTATAATTTCATTAGATTCCTCTTTTCGAGAGGACCAAAATCTACCTATAGACCATCCCAATCAGTTAAGCAAAAGTTAAATTATGAAATAATTTATTTATTAAAGTGAAATGAAATGGATTGGCCTAACCACATGTAGAGTTAGCCTTAACCCCAGTGGTCACACATGAAAGCTATAAATAGAGGCGACCTCAAGCTCATTTGCACACATTTGCTCATGAGATCTTGTTCATGCTCTCTTGGTTTTGGTTCGTATTTTTTTGTCTTGGCACGCACATGTATGTCAAGAGAAGCTTGTGCAAAGGATCGAGATCATAGATAGAGGCTCGCATTAGATCTGGGTGTTCTGAGCAATAACCACGGGAATGTAGCAGTTAAGATGGGATAAAACCGTGGGCCAGCCTTGTTAAGGCCGCGACTAAGTTAGCAGAACTGCGAGCAGACCTTGTTCAGGGAGTAGTTAGGCTACCAGGCTTATCAGTGTTGATTTTTGGGTAGCATCAGATGTGCTCTAGCTCTGAAGATTTGTGGAGGGGCTAGAACACCTGAGATATCCAAGACCCAAAAATCGTTTAGAGAAATTCCACCCGGAGTGAAATTTATTGAAATAATTAATTATTTTAAATGGAGACTAAGTTAAAACTTAGGGAATTTAAATAATTAAAGTGAATTAATTTAAAATGTGGGTGAGAAGCTTCTAAGTGACAAGGATCAAGTTTAATTTAATCTTGGACTTTGATTAAGGATTAGATCATGGCCGTTGATTTATCAATAGGAAAAGTATAAAGGAAGGCTTGAGGGTCAGTTGGAGAAAACACACATTGAATCTAGAGATCGAATTATTCTGATGGAGTAGTGCTCGTAAGAAGATAAGATCTGAATGATTCAGTTGCAGCAAGGGGCAAAAGCAGTAATTTGTTGGAGGACCAAGAGTACATAGCAGATCAAGGGCAGTAGAGACAACAGAGGAAGCAACGCAACAACTAGGAGAGGTGACGCAGTCCCCAAAGGGGCTGACACAGGGCCACGCAGGGCTCACACAGGAGCAGCACAAAGCATCCGAGAGACAGTCCAGATTTAGCTGAAGATCAAGGTTACTAAGTCGGGAGGGCCGAAACTCGATTTTCTGAGAGGCATGTCAGTGCAGATAAGGGATGACGTAGCCTCAGCTAGACCCACGCAGGCCTACACATCTACTACGCAGAAGCAACTGAGGTTTCACCAGTTTCTGATCCAGATCAACCAGAACTTGTAGTGTGCCATAAAACTCACTATTTTATCTCTCTGTCAAGGAATTTTCTCTATTGGGTGAGCTGTATTTTGGCACCCTAATTGTACTCAGAATACTGTTGCTTAATAAGACAAAACCTCATATCTATTGCACCGGTTTTCCCGCATTGGGTTTTTCCGGGGACAATTGTCCAAAAATAAGTGTGTCCTTTGTATGGTTGTCTCATTTATTTTTCAATCCTTGAACTGTATGTTGGTGTAGGATGCAGTGTATTTACATTAACATTTTTACTGAAGTATTCAAAAAAATAACTTGTTAATATAAACACAAGTAGATAATGTAAATCAGTTTTACTGCAGTAGGATTTCTAGTTTAGATTCAGAAATTTTCACATGGTATCAGAGCAATTGCAGATCAAGAAGGACTGAAGCCATCGGCGAAAGGAGGGAAGAAAGTCTGCAGCGGGAAAGTAGTTGTCCCGGGAGATAGCGCAGTCCTAGGTCAGAGAGGCAGAAGAAGGGTGATGCAGTCACCTGGGAAGGTTCAAGCAAAGCCTACGTCAGCCTGCTAGGGTGACGTTGTAGCTGTATAAGGCAGCGCAATGCTTGCTGGGTCAGTGCAAAGGCTGTTGAGTCTCAAATTTCTAGATTGTCGTGGCTGGAGGAGCAGTACAGTTTCTTTTTGAAGTTACTGGTGGGGCACTGATTCTGTTGGTGCAGAACAATGTCTAGTGGGGCTGAAGCAAAGTAGAAGGAAGTAGTTCCTCAGAAGATTTCTTGCCAAAGAAGTCTAAATCTAGTGGTCAAATTCCATTATGGACAATTTGGATAGTTGAGATTATAATTTCATTAGATTCCTCTTTTCAAGAAGACTAAAATCGACCTATAGATCGTCCCAATCGGTTAAAAGTGAAATGGAATGATCGACCTAACCACATGTGGAGTTAGCCTTAACCCCAGTGGTCACACATGAAAGCTATAAATAGAGGCGACATCAAGCTCATTTGCACACATTCGCTCATGAGATATTCTTCATGCTCTCTTGGTTTTGGTTCGTATTTTTATGTCTTGGCATGCACAGGTATGTTAGGAGAAGCTCGCGCAAAGGATTGGGATCATAGCTCACATTAGATCTGGGTGTTCCGGGCCATAACCACGGGCATGTAGCAGTTAAGATGGGCCAGAACCATGGGCCGGCCTTGTTAAGGCCGAGACTGAGTTAGTAGAACTACGAGCAGAACTTGTTCAGGGTGCGGTTAGGCTACCAGGCTGATCAATGTTGATTTTTGGGTAGCATCAGATGTGCTCTAGTGTTGAAGCTTTGTGGAGGGGCTGGAACACCTGAGATATCCAAGACCCAAAAATCGTTTGGAGAAATTCCACCCGAAGTGAAAGTTATTCAAATAATTAATTATTTTAAATTGAGACTAAGTTAAAACTTAGGGAATTTAAATAATTAAATTGAATTAATTTAACATGTGGGTGAGAAGCTTCTAAGTGACGAGGATCAAGTCTAATTTAATCTTAGACTTTGATTAAGGATTAGATCACGGTTGTTGATTTATCAATAGGAAATGTATAAATGAAGGCTTGAGGGTCAGTTGGAGAAAACACACATTGAATCTAGAGATCGAATTCTTCTGACGGAGCAGTGCTCGTACAAAGATAAAGTTTAATGATTCAGTTGCACCAAGGGGCAAAAGCAATTATTAGTCGGAGGACCAAGAGTACATAGCAGAGTAAGGGTAATAGAGACAACAGAGGAAACAACGCAACGACCAGGAGAGGTGACACAGTCCTCGGAGGGGCTGACGTAGGTCCACGCAGGGCTCACACAAGGGCAGCGCAAAGCATCCGAGAGACAATCTAGATTTAGCTGAAGATCAAGGTTTCTGAGTTGGGAGGGCTGAAAATCAATTTTCTGAGAGGCATATCAGTGTAGAGAAGGGGTGACGCAGTCCTCAGCTAGACCCACGCAAGCCTACGCATCTACTACGCAGAGGCAACTGAGGTTTCACCAGTTTTTGATCCGGATCAGCCGGGACTTACAGTGTGCAGTAAAACTCACTATTTTATCTGTCTGTCGATGAATTTTCTCTGTTGGGTGAGCCAGATTTTGGAACCTTAGTTGTACTCAGAATACTGTTGCTTAATAAGACAAACCCTTAGATCTATTGCACTGGTTTTCCCACATTGGGTTTTTTCAAGGACAATTGTCCAAAAATAAGTGTGCCCTTTGTATGGTTGTCTCATTTATTTTTCAATTCTTGATCTATATGTTGGTGTAGGCTGCAGTGTATTTACATGAATATTTTTACTGAAGTATTCAGAAAAATAACTTGTTAATATAAACACAAGTAGATAATGTAAATCAGTTTTACTGCAGTAGGATTTCTAGTTTAGATTCAAAAATTTTCACATGGTATCAGAGAAATTGCAGATCAAGAAGGACTGAAGCCATCGGCGAAAGGAGAGAACAAAGTTTGCAGCGAGAAAGCAGTTGTCCTGGGAGGCAGTGCAGTCCTAGTTTGGAGAGGCAAAAGAAGGGTAATGCAGTCACCTGGGAAGGTTCAAGCAGAGCCTGTGTCAGCCTGCTAGGGTGACGTTGTAGCTGCAGAAGGCAACGCAGTGCTTGCTAGGTCAGTGCAGAGGTTGTTGAGTCTCAAATTTCTGGATTGTCATGGCTGGAGGAGCAGTACAGTTTCTTTCTAAAGTTGCTGGTGGAGCATCGATTCTGTTGGTGCAGAACAATGTCTAGTGGGGATGAAGCAAAGTAGAAGGAAGTAGTTCCTCGGAAGATTTCTTGCCAAAGAAGTCTAGATCTAGGGTTGAGCAGCAGCAAAGAAAGATCGAAGAGGAGTGTTTCGACATCTGTTGGCAGAAGAATTTCCATGAAGAAAATTCAGAAGGAGCTTGTTCCTTAGAGGGTTTCTATCGCCAACGAAATCCAGATCTGAGTTTTGCTGGGGCAGCAGCGGAAGAGGAAGAAAGGGACTTGTTCGACACTTAGTTGAGCAGAGATGGCCATGAATGGACTGAGGGATCAGGACAGGTTGGATGAAGCATCCAAATTTGTCATCTGGAAGGCCAGGATCCTGGGATTTTTGGATGAACATCGCATCAAGGATCATGCCTTGAACACTATTGTTGTTCAGGTTAATGTTGATCCTATCAAGAACTACGAGGAGGCTCAGGCAAAAGAAAAACGCATGATCATGGATGGAGTCAAGGATCGTATGATCCCACATATTGCTGAGAAGAACATAGCAAGAGAAATGTGGGAGGCCTTGACCACTATGTACCAGGGATCTTCCGTTCAGCGGAAGATGTTGCTTGAGAACCAACTAAGATTATTTCAGATCCAAAAGGGAGAAGAGATCAATCCCTTCCTCATTAGATGTAATATCCCTATTTCAGGGATATTTCCAAGCTTCTAAATAGGAATGATGTATAGGGAAATATGGCTCAAAGCCCTGATACCACTGTAATATCCTGTTTCCAGGATATCGCAAAAACACACCAAACCCCAACCAGAGATTGACTGGGAGGGCATTTACCGGATATGTCGCCTCTAAAAGAGGACGAGATCCGAAGGCTATCTGGCCCTTTCCAGACTCTGTCTAAGAGTGGAAGATGAACACAACAAGTGGTATAGAACTAGAACACCCAAACAATAATAGTGCAGCAAACTGTAGTATCCCAAAAATGGAATTCTCAGCAGATCATGACTCAAAAACGCATTCCTCGAGAAAGTATGCTTCAGCCAACATAAAAAGTATTTAGAAACACTCAAAAACCCACTCCAAATACTGCAGCAACCTTTACTCAGCTTTTAGGGGCAAAAAGGTGGGGAAATGTGAGGATTTTGGCCCTAAAATGAGTGTGTAAGAAAATCTGCGTAAAACAACGTCTCAAGGTTCTGGGATATGTTATAATAGGTCAAGAGGGACTTTCATGTCGAATTTCAGCTCAAACAAGGCGTTTTGCTACGTTAAACAGTTCCTCCTTTCCGACTAGTCAAGAAAAACCCTGATTTCCCAAGACTTTGAGTATGCAGAATTTTACTGAAGCAAGGGCAGCGTATTTTATGAAGGTATGAGATGAAAATCACTATGAATAGTCAGAGAATGAGTTTGAGAACAAGGCATAGGCTTTCAGCAAGGTTAAACAACAGTTTATATAGAAAAACCCCTCAAAATAGAGATGTCGCAAGACAAAGATTGATCCAGAAACACTTCAGCGTTTTCTCCAAGAGGCTGAAGCTCATATTTATTATATTACAGATCTGAAACTGATAAATACATGAAAACAGAGATCTATAATGAGACAAAATGCCCAAAGGGCTCTTTATTACTTTCCCCTTGGGGATTTTAGCAATACATGAGAATGCCGGAGCAGATCTGAGTTTTACTGCAGCAGATCTGAAGAATGATTCAAAATTTCTGAAGCAAACTTCAGTATCAGATCATAAATATACTTGGATTGGTTGGCCAATCCAAGGATCACCCTCAATCAAAGATCTAACTCCAAAAATGATGCCAAAACCCCTGGAACGCTGCTCCTTCAGCAATAACGTAGATCTGGGGAAAGAGCTGCGCAGTATACCATGAAGAACACATAGGCCTGATGCCAAGATCTAATAATAAGCCCCAATATCTCCCAATCTGATCCTCCAAACGAAAGAGAGACTCTCCCTCTGAAAAACAAGAGAAGGAGGTGGTGTCGTAAAGTCACCACGAAAACACCCTACAACACAGTATTACGCTGCTGCAGCAATAACGCTGTCCTGGAGGATGATGCTAAGAAAATAACCTTGCCCGAGCAGGCACTTGAAGTCCCCCGAGGCTAAGGGTGAGATCTCCGCACGGAGACACTCGGTTGCACTAAACAGTGCAGCAGACGGGCTAAACAGCCAGCGTGCCAAAGAAGACAATATGTCTCACTCAACAATCCATAATCCAAGCATGAATGAAATGAGGAGGCTCCTTCATCTCTTATAGTGTTGGTTTCCCTCCAAAACCCAACATAGTCTCTCTCTCTCCTCCACGTGGTGTTGGGTCCCCCCCTTGACTCCCACTTAAGTCACAACGTTGTGCTACTAGGTGGATGTCTTATTTCATTTAAGTGAGTTTAGACCCTCTTTACTCACTTTTTATTTATTTACAAACTATAGGTGCCAAAATAAACAAAATAGAATATTCCAATTTGCTGTCGCAAATTAGGAATATTACAGTCCCCCCCCCCGGCAAAATGTTGCTTGCCCTCAAGCAACTGCCTGAACAAGTCTCCTTCCTAGCTGATGCTCTCCACCGATACTGCAAAATGTGCCTGGGTCCCAGATGCGCCACTGAATCTTCTCTATCCTCTGCATCACCCTGATATGAAGGGATCTCTCAATGCCAGGATCCCAAACCGACCTCTCATGGTACCATCTAACCAATAATCCTCCTGGATCCCATTGCCACCATG